>CM052722.1:4200483-4233826 GCA_028551405.1 Uromys caudimaculatus
CCCCCCCTCCCCCGGTCCTCCTGGAGTTCGGACCACCAACCAAAGAATACACATTGACGGACTTATGGTTTGGACCACATATGTGGCAGAGGATGACCTAGATGGCCATCAGGGAGAGATGAAAGGCCCTTGGGCCTGAGGATGTTAGAGGCCTCAGTAAAGGGGAATGTCAAGGCGGGAAAATGGGGATGGGTGGACGGGGAGGTGGGGGGGTGGGAGGTGGAATTCCCTCCTAGAGGCGGGTTGGGGAGGGGATGGGGGGTATACAAAGAGGAGACTCAGAAAAGGGGAAACATTGGAAATGTATATAAAGTATCAAAAATAAAAAAGGAGGAAAAAAAAATTCTTTAATGGACTTTTGCGTTTCCTCTTAAAGGGCTTCTAGTTGTTTACCTTGTTCTCTTGTATTTCTTTAAGGGAGTTATTTATTTCCTTCTTAAGATCATCTATCATCATCATGAGATGTGATTTTAAATTTGAATCTTGCTTTTCTGGTGTGTTGGGGTATCCAGGGCTTGCGGTTGTGGGAGAGCTGGGTTCTGATGATGCCAAGTAGCCTTGGTTTCTGTTCCTTATGTTCTTGCCCTTGCCTTTTGCCATCTTGTTATCTCTGGTGTTAGCTCATCTTACTCTCTCTGACTGTGACTTCTCCTTCCTGCAAACCTCAGTGTTAATACTCCTTGAAGATCACTTCTCTCTGATAGGAATTTGTGTTTGGAGAGCTGTGTTACAGGGTCAGCTCTAGGGTGCAGACAGAAACCAGAAGGATCTAGCCCCCAGCTGTCCCTTGCTTCCTGTGTCCTAATGGCTCTGCATGGGTCCCTCTTGATCCAGTGAATTTGAACAGAGGTGGTGGTCTTGCCTGTGCTTGAAGGTATATTGGCACTGCTGGGATACCAGCTCTCTCCTGGCACTATTTGAGTATGGAGCCCTGTGTCACAGGATCCGCTCCCTGACCACCGAAAGAAACCAGAAGACCACTCCTCAGTCCCTGTGTCCTGGGGATTTCAGGTGGGTCCCTCTGAGCAGACAGGCTTGTCCACACTCCTGAGATTCTAGCTTTCTTCCTGCACTATTTGGCTATGGAGCCCTGGTGGCCCAGGCAGAGGTCTCCAGCCACAGATGGAAACCAGAAGCTTCCTTCCCCTGCCTCTTCCTCAGTACCTGTGTCCCAAAGATTCTGGTCGAATCCCACTGAGCAGTGTTGCTCCTCTTACTCCCTCTCATGGGCTTTTCCACACTCCTGGGAGGCTAGCTTTCTCCCAGGGCTATTTGGCTATGGAGCCCTGGTGTCCCAGGCAGAGGTCTCCTGCCACAGATGGAAACCAGAAGGCTCTGTCCCCCTATTCATTTATTAAGAAAATAAATTTGCCACATTGTCTTGAGGATTTGTATGTTTTTGCAGTTCTTTAATCTTTATAATCTCTATGTGCAATGTTTATTGTTAACTGGTATTTTAGAATATATAAAAATTAAATTTGTCTTCTGTGATTTTTTTTGAATTGTTAATTTCTCATTGTGCCTTATTTCCTCAAAAAACATCCTTTTTTATTTCAGTTGAAATGCTAATACATATAAATATATATTTATGTAAATATGTAAATTACTGTTAGTTAGTTTAGTTTAATTAATTTAATTTAATTAATTTCTGGTGACAAATAGTCATAAATTATGCTAGCATGGCTTCACCATTCTCCACTTTGTATCTATGTTTCATGAAAGGAGAGAGAGCGACAGAGAGAAACAGAGAGATAGAGAGAGAGAGAGAGAGAGAGAAACATATTTGAGATTCTCTAGAGTTTTAACCCCAGACTATGATTAAATTCCATGGCATGATACATCAGCAAATATTTAAACAGAAACAATATTTTTGTTGCAATGGAACAATGAAAAAATAAATCTCAATTAAAAAAGATAACGACCACGGTTTCCATCTGCACCCAGAACTGATCCTGTGCCAGAACACTCCACAAACAAATACCACCAGGAAGAAGCTGGACTCCCAGAAGTGCCAACATACTTGCAAGCACAGGTAAGACTCCCACTTCTGCTAAAATTCCTGGCTCAACAGGGACCTGCCTAGAACCATTAGGACACAGGAACCAAGGAATAGCCAGGGACAGGATCCTTCCACTTTCTGTCTGTACCCCAGAGCTGATCCTGTGCCACAGCTCTCCATACCCAAATTCTTCCCAGAGAGAACTGGTCTTCAAGGAGTACTGACACAAAGGCTTGCAGGAAGGGCAAGCCACAGTCAGAGAGAGCAATACCAGCTAACACCAGAGATAACCAGATGGTATGAAGCAAGGGCAAGAACATAAGCAACAGAAATCAAGGCTACTTGGCATCATCAGAACCCAGCTCTCCCACCACAGCAAGCCCTGGATACCCCAACACACCAGAAAAGCAAAACTCTGATTTAAAATCACATCTCAGGATGATGATGGAGGACTTTAAGAAGGCCAGAAATAACTCCCTTAAAGAAATACAGGAAAATACAGGTAACCAGGTAGAAGACCTTAAACAGGAAACACAAAAATCTCTTAAGGAATTACAGGAAAACACAACCAAACAGGTGAAGAAATTGAACAAATCCATCCAGGACCTAAAAATGAAAATCGAAACAATAAAGAAATCATAGAGAGAGACAATCCTGGATATAGAAAACCTAGGAAAGAGATCAGAAGTCATAGATGGAAGCATCACCAACAGAATACAACAGTTAGAAAAGAGACTCTCAGGTGCAGAAGATACCACAGAAAATATTGAGACAACAGTCAAAGAAAATTTGAAATGCTAAAAGTTCCTAACTCAAAACATCCAGAAAATCCAGGACACAATGAGGAGATCAAACCTAAGGATAATAGATATAGAAGAGAGTGAATATTCTCCACTTAAAGGGTCAGTATATATCTTCATCAAAATTATAGAAGAAAACTTCTCTAACCTAAAGAAAGAGATGCCCATGAACATACAAGAAGCCTACAGCACTTTAAATAGACTGGACCAGAAAAAATTCCTCCCATCAAAAAAAAAGTCAAAACACCGAATTCACAAAACAAAGAATATTAAAGACAGTAAGAGAAAAAGGTCAAATAACATATAGAGGTAGACCTACTGGAATTACACCAGACTTCTCACAAGAGACTATAAAAGCCAGAAGATCCTGGGCAAATGTCATCCAGACACTAAGAGAACACAAATGTCTAGCAAAATTCTCAATTACCATAGATGGAGACACCAAGATATTCCATGACAAAACCAAATTTACACAATATCTTTCTACAAATCCAGCCCTACAAAGGATAATAGAAGGAATACAAAAACACAAGGAGGGAAACTACACTCTAGAAAAAGCAAGAGTGAAATCTTCTTTCAACAAACCCAAAAGAAAATAGCCACACAAACATAATTCCACTTCTAACAACAAAAATAACAGGAAGTAACAATCACTTTTCCTTAGTATCTCTTAACATCAATGGAGTCAATTCCCCAATAAAAAGACATAGGCTTACAGACTGGATAGTAAACAGACCGAGCATTTTGCTGCATACAGGAAATGCACCTCAGTGACAAGGACACACACTACCTCAGAGTAAAGGGTTGTAAAACAAAAATCCAAGCAAATGTTCGGAAGGAACAAGCTGGAGTAGCCATTCTAATATCAAATAAAATCAACTTTCACCCAAAAGAAATCAAAAAAGATAAGGAAGGATACTTCATTCTCATCAAAGGAAAATCTACCAGGAACAATTCTCAATTCTGAACATCTATGCTCCAAATGCAAGGACACCCACATTCATAAAAACTTTACTGAATTTCCAAGCTCCCATTGCACCTCATACAATAATAGTGGGAGATTTCAACACCCTACTCTCATCAATGAACTGATCATGGAAGCACAAACTAAACACAGACACAGTGAAACTAACAGAAGTTATGGACCTAATGGATTTAACAGATATCTATAGAACATTTCATCCTAAACCAATCTTCTCAGCACCTCATGGTACCTTCTCAAAAATTGTCCATATAATCACTCACAAAACAGGCCTCAACAGATATAAGAAGATTGAAATAATCGTATGCATCCTATCATATCACCATGGACTATAGCAACAAAAACAACAGAAAGTCCACATACATATGGAAGCTGAACAATGCAGTATTCAGTGATAACTTGGTCAAGGAAGAAATAAAGAAAGAAATTAGACATTTTAGAATTTAATGAAAATGAAGGCACAACAGACCCAAACTTGTGGGACACAATGAAAGCTGTGCTAAGAAAAAATCTCATAGCCCTGAGGTCCTCCAAAAGAAACTGGAGAGAGCATACGCCACTAGTAGTTCGACAGCACACCTGAAAGCTCTAGAACAAAATGAAGCAAATACACCCAGAACAGTAAATCGCTGGAAATAATCAAATTCAGGGCTGAAATCAATCAAGTAGAAACAAAAAGAGCTATACAAAGCATCAACAAAACCAGGAGCTGGTTCTTTGAGGAAATCAACAAGATAGATAAACCCTTAGCCAGTCTAACCAGGAGGCACAGAGACAGTATCCAAATTAACAAAATCAGAAATGAAAAGGGAGATATAACAACAGAAACTGAGGAAATTCAAAAAATCATCAGATTCTACTACAAAAGCCTATACTCAACAAAACTGAAAAATCTGTATTAAATGAACAATTTCTAGACAGATACCAAATATCAAAGTTAAGTCACGATCAGATAAATAATCTAAACAGTTCAATAACCCCTATGGAAATAAAGCAGTCATTAAAAGTATACCAAGATAAATAGCCCAGGACCAGGTGGGTTTAGTGCAGAAATCTATCAGACCTTCAAAGAAGACCTAATACCAATTCTCTTCAATCTATTCCACAAAATAGAAACAGAAGGAACACTACCCAGTTTGTTCTATGAAGCCACAGTTATGCTGATACAAAAACCTCACAAGCACCCAAAAAAGAAAGAGAATTTCAGACCAATTTTCCTTATGAATATTGATGCAACAAATACTCAATAAAATTCTCACAAACCAAATCCAAGAACACATCAAAATGATCATTCACCAAGTAGGCTTCATCCCAGGGATGCAGGGATGGTTCAATACCCAGAAATCCATTAATGTAATCTACTACATAAACAAATTCAAAGAAAAAAACCACATGATCATTTCATTAGATGCTGAAAAAGCATTTGACAAAGTTCAACATCCCTTCATGATAAAAGTCTTGGAAAGATCAGGAATTCAAGGCCCATACCAAAACATAGTAAAAGCAATATACAGCAAACCAGTAGCCATCATCAAAATAAATGGAGAGAAATTTGAAGCAATCCCACTAAACTGCATGGTATTGGTATAGTAACAGGCAGGTAGATCAATGGAATACAATTGAAGACCCAGAAATGAACCTACACACCTATGGTCACTTCATCTTTGTTAAAGGAGCTAAAACTATTCAGAGGAAAATAGACAGCATTTTCAACAAATGGTGCTGGTTCAACTGTAGGTCAATATGTAGAAGAATGCAAATTGATCCATTCTTACCTCTGCACAAAACTCAAGCACCTCCACATAAAACCAGATACACTGAATCTAATAGAAGAGAAAGTGGGGAAAAGCCTCGAACACATGGGCACAGGGGAAAAGTTCCTCAACAGAATACCAATGGCTTACAATCTAAGATCAAGAATTGAAAAATGGGACCTCATAAAATTACAAAGCTTCTATAAGGTAAAGGACACTGTCAATATGACAAAACAGCAACCAACAGATTGAGAAAAGATCTTTACCATTCCCACATCTGATAAAGGACTGATATCCAATATATACAAAGAACTCCAGAAGTTAGACTCCAGAGAACCAAATAACCCTATTAAAACATGGGGAAGAGAGCCCAACAGAGAATTTTCAACTGAAGAAACTCAAATGGCTGAGAAGCTCTTAAAGAAATGTCCAACATTTTTAGTCATCAGGAAAATGCAAATCAAAACAAACCTGAGATTCCACCTCACACCATTCAGAATGGCTAAGATAAAAAACTCAGGTGAAAGCAGATGCTGGCGAGGATATGGAGAAAGAGGAACACTCTTTCATTGCTGGTGGAATTGCAAGCTGGTGCAACCACTCTGGAATTCAGTCTGGCTGTTCCTCAGAAAACTGGACTTAGTACTACCTGAAGACCCAGCTATACCACTCTTGGGCATATACCCAAAAGATGCTTCAACATATAACACGAACACATGCTCCACTATGTTCATAGCAGGTTTATTTATAATATCCACAAGCTGGAAAGAACCCTGATGTCCTTCAACATAAGAATGAATCATAAAGCCGGGCAGTGGTGGCGCATGCCTTTAATCCCAGCACTTGGGAGGCAGAGGCAGGTGGATTTCTGAGTTCGAGGCCAGCCTGGTCTACAGAGTGAGTTCCAGGACAGCCAGGGCTACACAGAGAAACCCTGTCTCCAAAAACTAAAAACCAAAAAAAAAAAAAAAAAAAAAGAATGAATCATAAAATGTGATACATTTACAAAATGGTTTACTACTCAGCTATTAAAATCAATGAATTCATGAATTTGTTAGGCAAATGGATGGAACTAGAAAATATCATCCTAAGTGAGGTAATACAGACACAAAAGAACACACATGGTATGCATTCACTGATAAGTGGATATTAGCCCAAAAGTTCAAAATACCCCAAATTCACTTCACAGACTATATGAAGTCCAAGAAGAAGGAAGACCAAAGTGTGAATGCTTCAGTGCTTCTTAGAAGGGGGAAAAATACTCACAGGAGGAAGTATGTAGATAATGTGTGGAGCAAAGACTGAAGGCAAAGGCATCCAGAGACTGTCCCACCTGGGGATCTATCCCATAAACTGTCACCAAAGCTGGAGTCTATTGTGGATGCTGGGAAATGCTTGCCTATAGGAGCCTGATATGGCTGTCTTCTGAGAGGCTCTGCCAGAGCCTGACAAATACTGAGGTGGTGAATGGTCACAGCCAACCATTGAACTGAGAGTGGGGTCCCCGATGGAGGAGTTGGAGAAGGGACTGAAGGAGCTGAGGGAGTTTGCAGCCCCATGGAAGGAGCAACAGTGTCAACTGACGTGACCCCCCCTCCCCGGTGCTACCGAAGACTGGACCACCAACCAAAGAATACACATGGAGGGACCCATGGTGCTGGCCACATATGCGTCAGAAGAGGGCCTTATTGGTCATCAAAGGGAGGAGAGGACCTTGGGCCTGAGGATGTTAGGTGCCCCAGTGTAGGGTATTGCTAGGGAGGGAAGAGGGTAGTGGGGGGGGGGTGAGGGGGTACCCTCATAGAGGCAGGGGCAGGGGGGATTGGATAGGGGGTTGCCAAAGGGGAAACCGCAAAAGGCGAAAAATTTGAAATGTAAATAAAGAAAATAACCAATAAAGAAAAGAAAAGAAACACACATACACACAAAGAAAGATATTGACCTTAGAAACAGTAAACAAAGATCATACTCATGTAAAAGAGATTTTGGTGGGCTGTGTATTTTATAACTCCAAAACTCTCTTTCATCACAAACTGGATAACATGCACAAATAAGCACATACAATGGATACACATGCACACACATGTATATATGTGTGTATATATGTGTGTATATATGTGTGTTTGTATGTATGTATGTATGTATGTATGTATGTATGTATCAGGATGGGTTGTCTTGTAATTCTTGGGAGTATGCATGCTTTTTGTGTTTAAAACCCCTAAGAGGTGGTCAGGCCATGCTGTTTTGTAATGCTGCATCATTTTGATTGAACTGACAATGACCAAAACCACAATAGTTTGGTCCCCACCCCGAACTGAATAACTTATTTTTCTACATTAACACCCTCTCAAAATTCATAATGAATTGAGAAATAACTTGACTGCAAGCATGTACCATATTGCATTTAACATCCACCTTCCTCTCAAGCCTGTAAGAAGAGACTCTCAAACTTTGCCACATGGGCCAGAGCTTTCCTCAGTGTCCTTGCTGTGTTTCTATGTCTGAATATAATGCTATGATAACTCTTCTCATAAACCTCTCACCAAAAAGTACATTCTGCTTCAGTGTTCTCGTACAACCCCAAGCCTGAAACTGCTTAGTAAATTGGAACCTTAGTATCAATCACAATGATAAAATCAAGAACATGTCAAATGAAATGCTGTAGAATTACAGAAAACAATGGGATAAACACTGAAAACAGCTGAGTAGTACTCCATTGTGTAAATGGACCACATTTTCTGTATCCATTCCTCTGCTGAGGGATATCTGGATTGTTTCCAGCTTCTGGCTATTATAAATATGGCTGCTATGAACATAGTGGAGTATTTGTCCTTATTATATGTTGGAGCATCTGTTGGACAATGGAGTACTACTCAGCTATTAGAAACAATGACTTCAAGAAATTCACAAGCAAATGAATGGAACTAGAAAATTTTATCCTGAATGAGGTAACCGAGACACAAAAGAACACACGTGGTATGTACACACTGAGTAGTGGATATTAGCCTAAAAGCTCAGAATACCAATGATACAACTCACAAACCATATGGAGCTTAAGAAGAAAGAAGACAAAAGTGTGGATGCTTCAATCCTACATAGAAGGGGGATCAAAATATTCACAGGAGGTAGAGCAAGGGAGGGACCTGGGAGTGAGAGGGGAGGAGGAATGAGAGGGAAAAAGGAGACAGGATCAGGTACTGGAAAGAACAGAAGTACAGAGGGTCAGGAAATCAAATAGAAATATGTAGCAATGGGAGATGGGGAGGGAGCCACTAGAAAGTCCCAGACACCAGGGAAGTAAGAAGCTCTCAGGATTCAAGGGGCTGACTTTAGCCAAAATATGTAACAAAAGGAAGATAGAAAGTGTAAAGACCACCTCCAGTGAATAGGCACAGTTCCCAGTTGAGGAATGGAGCCACCCATCCATCTCAAAATTGTTAACCTAGAAACGTTCCTGTCCAAGGGAAAGATAGGGCCAAAAAAATGGAACAGAGACCGAAGGAACAGCCATCCAGCAACCACCCCACCTAGGGATCTTTCCCATTTGCAGACCCCAAACCCAGACACTATTGCTGATGCCAAGAAGCACTTGCTGACAGGAGCCTGGAATGGCTGTTCCCTGAGAGGTTCTACCAGCACCTGACCAATAAAGATGTAGATCATCACACTCAGCCATCAGACTGAGCCTGAGTACCCAGTGGAAGAGCTAGGGGAAGGACTGAAGGACCTGAAGGGAATTGCAACCCCATAGGAAGAACAATATCAACTAACCGGACCACCCAGAGCTCCCAGGGACTAAACCACCAACCAAAGAGTATACATGGATAGATTCATGGCTCCAGCTACATATGTAGCAAAGAATTGCCTTATCTGTCATCAATGGGAGGGGAGGCCCTTGTTCTTGTGGAAGCTTGATGTCCCAGAATAGGAGAATGCTAGAGTGGTAAGGCAGGAGTGGGTGAGTGGGTGGAGGAGCACTCTCATAGAGGCAAAGGGGAGGGAGGAAAAGGAGGATGGGATTGGGGAATTTGTAGAGGGCAGGAAGGGTGATATCATTGAAATATAAATGAATAAAATGGTTAATTTAAAAAACTGAAAAAAAACATAGTTTTAAAAGTAGCCAACAGCATATATGAAAAATTATGACACTGTACTATCAACCACAGAAATAAACATGAAATGAACCTCCAAATTAAATAATAAGCTTTCTAGAAATAACATTATTTTAGGTTGAAAATAATACTTACTGTTTTTGAATCTCACTCTCATTCATTTCTCATGAATGTTAAATAATTTAATCCTAACAATTTGAAAAAGTCTTCATGTTTACACAAAGCAGTACATATAAGGAAGTTTAAGTAATATTCGCATAGTAGGAAGGGCATCAGTGAGAGATAAAGGAAATTATATATATATATATATATATATATCAGATCAATAGAATCCTGTGAAACAAAAAAGATACATAGACAGAAAACATTCCAATATATAATTTATATGATGCAATGTTATATATAAGCCAAATATTGAGGATAGTTGTCTATAGGTTATGATCAATGTTTATTACTATTCAATTTTATATATTCTATTACATCTGCATTCCCACCAGAAATGTGTATCATTTTATTTATTAAAATTTTCTCCAGAAGATAGATATTAGTAAAAAGGGTGAAGTAAGGCACTCAAAAAGTCTGACTCTCAAAACAACAACAAAATAACTTTTAACTTGCAAAAACTGTCAAAATAAACTTTTTCAGAATATTGGAAGCCTAAAGAAACTCACAGTAACCCAGAAACAATTTTTTTAAAGTCTGATTGGATGAATGCTGAGCTCTGTGTGGTTTAATTGATTCTGTCCTTGGTCCTTCTACCAATGTTAGCCTTAAAAATATTAGTCCATATCTATTGTATCAGTAAGGAAGAAATAGAGTGGATTTCATTTGCCAAATGTCTTTAGCCAAGCAAAAGTTTCCTTTGAAGAGCCACTTAAAAGGTTTGTTTTATTTTCCCCCTTAATGAAACTAGGAGACAATTTGTGAGAAATATTTATAGATAAATACACTCCCCCATTTTTTGGTAAAGGATAATACCTGGATCAAACAACAAAGCAAAAACTTTGTGATGAAGGTTGGGGAGTGATATATCTTTGGAAATATGAACTGTAAAAAACTCCAATATTTTCTTGCAATTTTAGACAGTCTTATGTGTCCAAGGATTCTCAACATGGTCAGGAAAGCCTGGAGAAAGCTCTGTTTGCCCTCATATACTGAACAAATCTGAGGTGAAGGTTAGGTTTAAATTTTCAGTTTCATGGCTGATTGTTAAGGTGACTGTTCCTAGACTTCTTAGAACCTATATGGGAAGGGTGGGATTCTTTTTGGTTCTAGATGTTAGGGAAATATTTCTTCCATAATGAAGTGACTACTATGTTAATGGAAAAAAACTTTAAAGGTCACACATGAAGTAATACATATATTACAAAATTATTTCATATAATAATTCAATAAAAAAAACTGCCACAAGGATAATCTTGGAAAGGGAGGAAAATGTTTCCATATTCTATATTCACCAATTAATTAACATATATTTTTAGATTTATTTATTTTATTGTATGTGTATGTATATGTTGCCTACATGAGTGTATGTATGGTTTACCACATTTATGTCCGGATGCATCAGATCCCCTGGAAATCAAGTTACAGATGATTATGAGGTACCATCTGGTTACTAGGAACTGAACCTGGGCGCTCTGAAGAGCAATGCTCTTAATGGCCAAGTGATTCTTCCAGTCCCTATAATATCAATCTTTTTCATCAATAAAAAAGAACTATGCAAATAAGAGCAAGAAATATAAGTTACTTCAAGAAAGGAGGAAGTACAAGCAAATACAGAGAAAGAAAATCAGTAGAGAAAATTGATGAAATTTAGTTCTTCAGAAAGATGGACAAAATTAATGATCCTTAGATAGACTGATTATGAAAAAGATATAACTTATGAAAAGTTAGAATAATAGTGGGATGTTATGACTGATATTACAGAAATTAAAGTAGTTCTAAAAGACTAATATACATTAATCGTTCAGATAACCTGGGTGAAATGAACAGATATCTGGAAATACACAGAATATTATAAGGAAGGAAATATTTGTTATCAGTAAGTTCATGGTTAAGATCATTGTAATAAAAGACAGATTAATAAGATAAAGGCATGCAATGTTACATGATATAAATTGTAAGTGACATACATGGTCTTTAGAAACAAATTCTCAAATAGGGCATGATGAAACAAGACTGTAATCTGAGCAGTTAGGGTTACAAGGTGGTAGGAATAAAAGTTTGAGGCCAGTTAGAGCTCTATAGCAAGACTACATCAACAAAACAAAACTGACACCAAACCAAAATCATTTAAAAGAGCAATAGAGATCCAAAAGAAACAGTAGCATATCATAAGCATTATATACACGTATGTGGAATTTATTCCAGGAATGTAAAATGGATTATAAAAATACATGTGCAATCTCAGTGGATAAACTCAAAACAAAACAAACAAAAACAAGTGACAAAATCCAACATATGCAAATTGTTAAAGAAGATACCTCTCAAAGAAAGGATGTGTGGAAAATTACTAAATGTTATCTATAAAACCAAAAATTAATATAATACTTTGAAAATCTATTTCAGGGCTAGTGAGATGGCTCAGGGATTAAGAACACTGGCTGCTCTTCCAGAGGCTGTGAATTCAATTCTTAGCAACCATATGATAGCTATGACCATACATAAAGGGATCTAATGCTCTCTTCTGGCATGTAGGTGTACATGCAGAGAGTAATAGTATTAAATACAGTAGTATTTAAGGATGCAAGATCAATACATGAAAACCAATTGTATTTCTACAAACTAACAGTGAACAACCAGAAAATGTAATTAAGACAGTAGTTCACTTCCTAACAGCAACAAGATGTATAAGCTACTGAAAAATAAATTTGGCGTTAAAAAATAGCTTAGTAGTTAGGAGTAATTATTCTTACAGAGGACACAGGTTCACATTTCCGCACCCACATGGCAGGTCACAATCATCCAAAATTCCAGTTCCAGGGGTTCCAATATCTTCTTTTGACCTCTGCAAGCATCAGATATGCACATGGTGCACGTGTATTGATGCAAACAGAAACACTCAAACACATAAAATAATAGCAATGTAAAACTGCTTAAAGGGAAAATTTAAACCAAGGACATGCAAGACTTGGGTGGTGACAACTGTGAAGAACTGTCAAAAGATATTGAAAGTAGCCTAAATTGATGAAAAGCCATCTTGTTGGTTAGGAACTGAAAGATGGTATCATTAAAATGGCAGTATCATCCCACTCAAAATTCCAGCTTTTTTTTGGTACAGAAAATCAGCAAATTCGTTCTACAATTTATACTGAAATGTGACAGAAACACCCAGCCAAACTATTATTTAAAAATGTGCATGAAAAGGTTCACACTTCCCAATTTTAAAATTTACTACACAACTCAGTAATCCAAACAGTCGCACACTGAAATAATGACAGAAAAATGGCACGAGGACAGATGACAGAACCATATTGAGAACAGATTTATCTGTAAAAAGTCAATAAATTCTGAACAATTAATTTTGTCAGTGTGTCAATGTTATTAATTGAGGAAATAACAATTTCAACAAAGGAAACTGGGACAACTGCATGTGCCAATACCAAAAATGAGTTTAGATTCCTAGGCCACATAATATAAATATTCACTCAAAATGAATGGAAGTTGAGCAGGCCATTCAGTGGTAGATCACTTGTCTAGGGAGAATGCAAGTGGTCCTGGATTCAATCCCCAGTATTCATTCCCCCAACATGCATGACAAAAATATCAAGTGTCCAAACATAGGGGCTAAAATAACCAGGACTACTAAAATAAAATAACTGCAAATCTTCTGAACTTAGATTAGTCAATGATTTTTTTAATATTACATCAAAAGGACAGAAATCAAAGGAAATAGAAAAACTGAACTTTGTCAAATTTTTTTTAAAAAGTTTGTAATTCAAAAGATGCTATTAAGAAAGTGAAAAATTACAGAATAGGTGGAAATATCTGCAAGCTCTACAACTGACACAGGTGTGTGTGCAAATAAATGTGGAAATAAAGAGTTCTTATAATTCAACAGCCAAACTTTGAAAGGACTTGAATAAATATTCTCTTAAGAAGTTATAAAAATCCCCAATAAATATGTGAAAAATTGTGCAATGTTACTTGCTGCCTACAAGTAGTCAATGTCAGTTAGTGAGTCTAAGGCTATACCAGCCTTAATATGCCTAGTCTCAGAAGGTAAGCAGGGTCAGGCCTGGTTAGTACTTGAATGGAAGATAGCCTTGGAATAACATATGCTGTACACTTAAAAAACATTACAACCAGCGTAAGATACCTCATGTAACCCTAGGATATCTGTAACAACAATAGAGGATGATAACACTAATGTAAGGACTTGGGGAACAGACACTCCGTTGGATTGGTAGTGGGATCTAAAGTATTTATACATTAGGAATAGTTTAGCAGCTCTTTTAAAATGTAAGCATAGACTCACTGCACGACTCAACAATTATACTATTGCACTATATTAATTTGCTTGGGCAGCCACATCAAGTTATAGCACCAACTGAGTGGCTTAAACAACAGAAATACATTTTTGCACAACTCCGAAGACTGGATTGTTGACAACCATGCCCAACACGATTGGATTTTTCTGTTGTTGATTTTTTTTTTCTCCTTGTCTTTAAGGGGCCCACTTTCTCTCATTTCCTCTTATGTGGGTTTCACTGTGCATCCGCTCTGGTGTTTCCATCTCTGTAAGAGAACAGCAATCAGGGTGAAAGCATTAATTTCTAAAACTCTTACCTTTACATACAGAAACACTCTGGGATTGCTGTGGATTAGGATCCTAAGTTTTGAATTTTTGAGACATAGTTTCACTTACTAACACACACACAAACACACACGTGTGTGTTAGTGTGTGTGTATTTCATTATTTCCTATTTCCAGAGAATAGTCATAGTGAAATACTTACAAAGTTTCCTCTATATCTATGAACTTGAACTCTGATGATCACACAAATGAAGGACTGTGTCTTATTTTATTTTGTGTAAGAATAATTGTGACAATTCTATCAAGAAAATATCCATAGGGAATATAATATTCAACTATTGATCAAGGGAAATCATGTACTAGCCATTGGTGGTAAAGAGGACACATGCCACATGCCTATCAGTGTCCAGTGTTTGTTCGTTTCTTTGGTTTCTGTGTTTTTGGATTGGTTGTTTTGTACTTAGAATATTTGCTGCAAACATGATTCCCTATGACTTGACCAAGGAAGCATTTCAGAATGAACTGGACAAAAATCTATACCTTATACCAACAAAGTTCTACTGATAGGTCACTATTTTTAGGGCAGTAATATCTTTTATATTCCCCCAACTGCATATTTTAGCTTCATTGATTGCCACAAGCTACATGGCAGTTCTTTGACTTGAAATTCTTAATCTTCCTTTCTCAGCATTATGAACCAACCTCAGTATATCTTATTCCTACTAATCACAAACATCATGAAGCCCCTCCCAAGAGTTTCCATTAGTTTTAGGATTGCCGCATGTTAAAATTCTAATTTCTTATGGCAATTTAAAAGAAGATAACTGCATAGAAACTTAAATAGAGCCTAGCAGAAAAATTTAGAAGCAAGCTCCCCACTCTTCCATATACAGAAACTCAAGAAATCACTTGGAGAGTGTATGAAGAGATTCAACAGTATTTCCCAGGATGGTATCATATATGTGCGATCTCCTAGGCTGGTATTTGTTCATAATTCATGAATCTAAAAAATTAATCTGCCACTCTATTTTGTGCTGATCAATGCTTCAGGGACAGACTACATTTAACCAAACTTGTAACAGAATAACACAAAGAATGTGCAAACAGATTTGTTGCTATAAAGTTCGCCCCAAAGTAGAGTGGTTATGTGACGTACTGTCTGAAGTGACACTTATTAGATTGAAAAAGGGAAGTACTGATAGTTAATCTAGGGTAAAGAATGTAAACCGTGACTCTCCAGGATAAAACAGGACGTTTATTAACTTTACCTATAACTCACATAGTCATCTCCATGGTCCAGTGCATCTCCTATCAAGGTCTCAGAGAAACCAAACTAGTAATTTACAGCTTTATAGTATGTGAGAACTTCACACTGATGGAAAAAGATAGTTCTGCCTATTGATGAGTCTATTCTAGAGGACTAAGCAGGAGTAGTGCAACATAATTTATTTATTGATAACAATATTAGTATGTTCCTCAAGCCTAGCATATTACCTTCTTTGTATGGAATTTCTAGCTTTTCCTATT
Source organism: Uromys caudimaculatus (assembly GCA_028551405.1). Lineage (NCBI taxonomy): Eukaryota > Metazoa > Chordata > Mammalia > Rodentia > Muridae > Uromys > Uromys caudimaculatus. The sequence continues at coordinate 4,216,413 of CM052722.1, forward strand.
AAAGGCCAATTTTTCTTTTTCCTACCTACTCCAATCAGACACAGAACAACTAATCAGACCTGGAATTTTATTCTTATCTCCATGAAGTGATACCCTAGTTACTTCGATTCCAGTATTTTCTATTTCTTCTCAATCACATCTGCCTCAGTCATATCTGGGTGTAATAGCTACAGACCTTAATTTCCATTTATTAAGTAATAAAAATGAAATTACCTTTGACAATGAAACAGATGCAAATCTGTGAGCTTCCTGACTTTATTACAGACTGATAACAATCTCACACTGTACTGCTTTATGCAGGATTATATTAAAGTTAGGTATAATTTATAGTGAAAATATGTTATTAAGTGATATCAAAGAGTTTGTGTGGCAATTCAGGACAAAGTAATTACTGCCAGATTTACTGCAAGCTTGGCTGGTGATCAGTAAAGCAAATGAATAGCAACTGGATTAAAAGATCTGAGCCTGTGATTGGAAGAAGTAAAGTGTCAGCTCCTGTGTTAGGCAGGTGAGAGTGACACTCTTCATCAGAACTTAGTTTAGATGCAGCAAGCAACCTATGAGCTCTCACTAATAAGTACACCAACTAAGTAGTAAATGCCAAGCCAAATGAAATTTAGAAAATTAGCCTTTCTGAGAGTACATCATAATAATAGAAGAGGAAGTCTTGCCCAAGTAACATCAAGAATATTAAGAACACAAAGGAATCTGCTGATGCAGTACAATATTCTGCAAATGTGCTCAGAGGAAAGAAAAATGGAAATTGTCTGCTTCGTCAGAAACACTAAAGCTATGAGAGAAAATACAGGGAGTCTGAACAAACACGACTTTTATCCAAGTAAATCATTTTATGAGGTTAGATTTGAAAGTCATTGCTTATATTCATTTGGTGTCTGACTTTAAAATGAATATTGGAGGAATTCTTATAATCCTAAAGACTGAAAGGGAAATAAAACTAAATTTTATAAGGATATCAATAAAATGTTTGGAAGAGGTGAATAAACTTAATTTATGAAATGATAAAATTAACCAGAAACCATGAGAAATAAAACTGACAAAGTCCCTTTAGAAGGTTCCAAATGCCTATATTCCTACTCTACCACTATCCCCACTGAGAGATGCTAAATCAAAAGTCTTTGCCATGTCTGCTGCTTTAGCCTGTCTGACTTGCTATAACAAATCTCCATGTAACTTAAACCAGCAGAAATTTATTGCTCCACAGTTCTGAAGGCATGAAAGTGGAAGGATAAGGCATCAGTATTTGCTCTCTGTGTCATACAAGATACTTTCTCAGCGCATTCTCACATGGTAAAGGCCCATTCATAAGAAGACTAAGCACTTTCCCAAGGCTGCAATTGCTACTAATTGTGTTGAAAATCAGATTTTAATACAATATCTTAGGGGGCACAGACATTCAGGTCAGGCTTTTAGGACTTCCTTTTCTCCCTTTCTTTGTCCCATGATATCTCCATTTGGGAATGGGCTCACTCTGTCTCTCTTAAATTGCAGTAGTCATATTCATGCCCTGGTTCTCATACAACAGAATAGCTATGTTCTCAACCTCATGGAAAATGCAATGATCTCAGCTGGTTTCAGTCAAAATACAACTGTGGTAATAATAATAATAATTACCACAGTTATATTATGTAATTATTATGTGGTAATAATAAACAGTCCCCAAATCTTGGATGACTAACACATGGAGTTTGTTTCTTTAACACCTGAAGTCTTTTGCAGGTCAAATGCAACTATCTACCAGGAGATAATGAGCTCTCTGGATCCTGCATTCTTCCAGCTGTGCCATAAATGCACCACTCTGAGCTCATCACTGAAAGAAGTATTGAATGGGAAAATTTTACTGATGGTCAAGAAGAGATGCTCATTACTTCTTATGGACTGTTACCAGCAGAATTCATGGAGTCACTATTGTCAAGTAGCTCAGTAGGATGCTGACAAACACTAGAAGTATCACCTAAAAGTTTTCCTTGATAAGAAATCCATGAAGGACAAGCCAGTAAGAAGCACCCCACATGGTCTATGCTTCAGTTCTTGCCTTGAGGTTCCTGCTTTGACTTCCCTTTTCCTTTTCCTTTCCTTCCCAAGTTGCTTTTTGGTCATGCTCTTAATCACAGCAACAGAAATTAAACCAGGGCAGTTTCTATGCTTGGTCATTGATATTAAATGCATGTATTACAAAGTCTTTGTTTCCCTGAAGCCTGGGGTCTTTTAGATTAACACCTAGGGGTGCAAGTCACTGTGTTAGCAGCATGCACAGTCTGCACAAGTTCAATGTAGATGGGGTCCCAGCACTGAGAGTAGGAGATATGGACATGAGCTCCCACCCTTCACTAAGCTATGTATAATTGATACCTTTGGCAAAGGAAGGCCCAAAATTTAATATTCTGCACTGCACTTATATAGCGAAAGCCCACAGACCCCATCTTTTGTTTCATCTGGATTGAGTTGCAAATCAAGCTCAGGGGGCGGTCAACTCCTCCAGGCTCCTGTAGGAAATTGCAAATGCAGCAACCTGGGTTTGTTTATCCTACTCAAGGCTGGGGGAAAGGGCACATGAGGGTTTTGTAATATTATATTAGGCCTGGGTATGGTGGTACACGCTTAACACTTGGATGGCTGAGGCAGGAGGGTTGTAAATTTGTAGCCACCATAGGCTGCATACCGAGCCTTTCTTTCACAATTACTAGTCTCTTATAATTATCTAGGAAATAGTAGTCATTGTGTGAAAATCAAAACCAACTGTTTTGGGTTTATTATTGCTGTTTTGTTTTGATAAAGAAACCTCACTGTTCTTTAAAACTTAACTAACTTGCTTACTAAAATGAAAGAAACCTGTCACATGTGTCGATGTGGCATCAAGGCCCATCACTCCTCTACAGAGCCAGAGAAGCTAAAGTAGGTAGATTGCAACTGTGAGGCCAACTTGATTTATACTGTGAGACTCTATCTCAAACCAAAGCAAAAGGTTGGGAGGGGGAGAGTTAAGGAATCTAGAAAATGAATTACTTTTGGGTATTTGTTGCAAAACTTCATTCAATGTGTAACTATGGATTAAAAATTAAAGCAAATTGCTGGGATCTAATTATAGCTTTCTGAATACAAGACGTTTTAGGTTAGCTGTACTAAATATGTGATATTCTTTGAGAAACTCTCCTGCCAAATGCATTATATAGAAACAATCAGGCAGTGAAGTTCAAAACAATTGGTTGGAAGATTTAATATAAGGAATAACATTTATTTGATGAAGGTTCAGGGAAGCATTTTGAATGCTGGCAACATGAAAAGCAGTTTGTACACCATGAACTTAGTAAGAAGCAATGTTCACAGATTTACCTGTGAAACCACATACCTTACCCTCTCAAATATTTATCCTGCCAAATTTAATTGGACTGAAGCAGTTAAAACCATTCAAGCATGGGAGCCCGTAATTGCTTGTAATTCATAAAGAGGATTATGCACATGCTACATTTCCAAAGAAACTACCTGCCTGTGAAGAAGCACAGTTATAATGAAATGTTCCACAAATATGCACTTTCGAATATTCTACTTCCCTGCAGGGATAACACAAGCATTAAATCCCCAGGGAAAGTGGCGTTGAGAACTGTCACCCATGCTTATCCTAGAATACACAATGTTGAGAGTCATAGTCCAGCTCAGAATTCATACAGCAAATATCAAGCTTCACTTTTGGAAGACTCCTCTGGCTGTCAGGTAATAGACACCAACAAGGACCATCTGTGCTCTGTAAAGATGGAAAAAGACCTACCTCTTAATCTTCCAAGGTGACAAGTTCTCCAGAGATTTCCAGTTGTTGACATTTTCATTTGTGATCTTTGGATTTGATAATAAGAAACATATGATTTTTCTCTCTGTCCCTGAATCCTAACACAGAGTTCTGAATCCTTTGGAGATTCCTGAGTGATAGGAATGCCTTTTGCTTTAATGAGATGACTTTTGAGAAAGTGAAGTGGGTCATTAAAAGCTCAAGCCCTGGATAAAACATGGAACTCTAAGCCATCTCCAGGAAGGGGAGAACAGCTGACAGGACTGAATAATCAATTGTATCTCTGTGATATAACCTACAAAAAAAATCTCACACCTGGAACAGGGATCACACACACACACACACACACACACACACACACTTCTTTGATTTCGAGAGAGCTTCCAGAATAGAATATAGACCCATAGTCCTTGAGGCCAGCATCTACCAATTTCTTCTGAAAATGAGTTCTGGTGTTCAAGAATTTTCTAACCTTCTCCTATGTGCCCATTTTTTCCCTAATGTTCACCTGTACTCTCTGGGATGTCTTTTCATATAAATCAGCAAATATAAGCATATTGCTTTCCTGAGTTCTCTCTCAGCCTCTTTAGCAAATCTTCAAGTCCAAGAAGGGGATTTCAGAACAGCTGGTTCACAAGCAAATTAGACAAATTGGGAGTAACCATAATATTGTTAGCATTGCAAACAATGGGATAGTTTACTGAGATTTGATCTGTGGAGTCTGAACTAATTCTGACTAGAATTAGAATTATAGGATACCAAGAGAACTAGTTTTTGGGGGAAAAAAAGACTCTCATATTTTGGACTTGAAATGTTTTGCAAATCTTGAGGTAAAAATATGCCCCCCTGATCTATAAACACTATTCCACTTTGTAAGCACCCAAGATCCAAATAATAAGACAAATGAGGTGGATATGATGTTAAGCCATTCCCAAGTTCCTCTAGTAAATTTTTTAAATGTTTTCTATTTACTTATTCATTCATTCATTCATTCATTCATTCATGTGTATGTTTTACTTAGTACATGTTGCATGTATGTGGGTATTCTTGCCATGACACAGGTATGGAGAACAGAAAACAACTTACAGTAGTCAGTTCTTTCTTTAGCCTTGTGGATTCCAGGGATTTAAGTCACATCATCAGGCTTGAAGGACAACATGCTTTTACCTGCTGAACCACCTCCCTGACCTTCATCTGCTATAGTTTAATTTGTCACCTACTATGCACTAGGTACTAATCATATGTACAAAATGGGGGGCTCAAAACTAAAATTCAAAATAATACAAGCCACAAAAATAAATCCTTGTATGTTAAGCAAAATAGAGTAAATAAATCATTGTTCAATGACAGTTCATTGTGTAGATGGTAGACTTCTCTGTAATTGTATAAATATAAATACTATAAAATAGGAATAAATAACTTCTGTATCCTACAGAGATGGAATATTTTACATGTGGCTAACATAAAGCCATCTGGGAGCATTCATTCATGCTGAGAAACTAATGTTGTCACTGAAACACCATGCCAAGATGCTTTCAGAAATGGACAATGAAGCTTTAAGTAAATAAGCCATGGAAAGATCATGCCCAAGCATCACAGAAAATGCCACAGATTTCAAATGTTGTGAAAGACATTGTGAATTTAGAAAGAGGCCTTAAGAAAATTCACAATGGCAGTGAACAGGGAAGCATTCACTACACATGTTGTAGAGACTTCATTCTTTAGGAAAGAAAAATATGCTTCTTACAAGTTATGACTCTATTATTTCACCATTAACTCCCAATTTATGAGCATGCCAGATTATTGCCCAGATTCAACACACAGTTGGCACCATTCCAAACCTAAAAGCAATTTTCAGGCCACAGAGGGGACCTTCACTGTGGGGACCTGAAAATTAAGTTCAATTAGTTTCCTTTTGTCTTCAGTGGAAATGGGTGATAAAAAATGTCAAGGCCAACTAGCCTGAGGAACAGCCTGCCTTAGGAGTTAGGAGTCCACACTCAAAAACAAACAAACCAAACAGCAAAACAACAACAAAAAACAGCAACTAATATTGGCCTGGCGTTGGAAGGTGGAATTCACCTAGAAGAAAGATGTATATTCATCTTTCAATCAGTCTGTCAACTTTGTGGATTCACGGATTCATTTGGTTCACCCACCGCCAATCTCTCAGAAGTGACCTTCACCAAGTCTGACTACAGATTAAGTTTCTCCTGACTTCTTTTCTATAATGTGTATTGCTCTGAGGCTGCACTTTTATCTTCTGACAGATGAACTTGATATCTTTCAATACAGGCACCAGAAAGAAAGAAGCTTGAACTGCTGTTTGTTCTTTTGAATTTATCTATAAACACATATTCCATAAAGAGTATGTCAAAAGACAGGAATGTATGTCTCTCTGATGGCCTATTCAATCAAAGAACAGAGGTGATTAAACAAATATCCAGTTGTTCCAGGATTAACCAAAAAAAAAAAAAAAAAAAAAAAAAAAAAAATTCCAATGTGACCGTCATGTGAGCTCTGTAGTGACTGCTGTTTTCCATTCTCACCCTTTTTCCATCCTCAGAAACATAACCCCTCTGAATCCAACGCACCTTCTTTACTGAATTAAAGACATTCTTTATGAGCTGTTCAAATCTTTCTTCTCTAAATTCAAGCTGGACCATTGGACTTTTGTAAATATGTTGACCACTGGTACTTTAGATGACAACCATGCCTGCAAGCCCTCAATAGCAGAAGAGGTAAAAGAAAAAAAGAAGAGAAGAGAAGAGAAGAGAAGAGAAGAGAAGAGAAGAGAAGAGAAGAGAAGAGAAGAGAAGAGAAGAGAAGAGAAGAGAAGAGAAGAGTCGAATATGGCACACAAGTAAACCTCCAACTGGAGGGACTGAGGCATGAGGATGGTGTTCTAGTTTGCTTTCTCTGGCAGCTTGGGAGTAGAACCTGTTTCTTTGGCTTGCATGTTGCTATCACAGATCCCTGAGGGCAAGAAATCAAGCAGGAGCAGAGGCAGGGACCATGAATGTATACTGTTTACTGGCTTGCTCTCCATTGCTGGCTTATCCTGCTTTCTTTTACAACCCAGGACCATGTGCCCAGGGGTATCAGCAACCATAGTGAGCAGGACCCTCCTATGTTGTTCATTAAGAAAATGCTCCCCCCACAGGCTTGCCTATAGGCCAGTATCATGGAGGCATTTTTAGTGTGTGTGTGTGTGTGTGTGTGTGTGTGTTCATTTGTTATTTTATGTTTTCCATTAATTTATTTATTTATTCACTTTACATCCAGAGCCCAGATTCCTTCTTTCCAGTCCCCCCCTCACATAGACCCTCCCCCACCTTCCTCCCCCTCCTATCTGAGAAGAAGGAAGACCACTGGGTACCAGCTCACACTGGCACATCATGTCACTGCAGGGCTAGGCACATCCTCTCCCACTGAGGCCAGACAAAGCAGTCCAATTAGGGGAACAGGAGCCACAGGCCGGCAACAGATTCAGGAACAGCCCCAGCTCTAGTTGTTGGGGAACCAAGTTACACATCTGCTACAAAAGTGTGGATGGCCTAGGTCTAGCCCATGTATGCTCCTTGGTTGGTGGTTCAGTCTCTGGGAGCCCCCACAAGTCCTGTTTAGTTGACAGTCTTGTGGAAACCCTATTCCCTTCAGGTCCTTGAATCTTTTCCCCAACTCTCCCATAAGACTGCCTGAGCTCTGTCTAATGTTTGGTTGTAGGCCTCTCTGCATCTGTTTCTGTCAGCTGCTGGATGGAGCCAATGGAGGAATTTTCTAATCTGAGGTTCCACCTTCTCAAATGACCTAAGCTTGTTTCAAGATGATTTTTTTTTTTAAAAATTAACCATCACAGATATTGAGTTAAGGTTACTCAGGAGTACACTTCGAGACCCTGTCTCAAAACAAACAAACAAGTAAATAAACAAACACTAAAAAGTAGAGGTCTCCAACTGGTTTTGGGTTATCATAATGAAGAGCCACTAATTATAGGTAGTTCACACTCACAAATCAAGAGATAGTACTGAGCGGTAGCAGGTGAAAAGTTTTATTTCCAAATTGCAGAAGTCAATGAATGTTGCCAGAGTGGGAGTAAGAAAAGAAAACTCCCAGCTTTTCTGTTGCTCAAAGACATGTCAAAAGATGGCCATACCTGCCTCTCTACTTTTCTTGTCTGTAATAATATCTCTAACCCTTCTCTCTTCCTGATATTTGCCATGTTTGCTTCCAAATGTAATAATTGTATAATTGAGAAAAGATATCTTTCTTTTCAGTCTCTCTTTTTCACTCCATAGAGATGTTTATTCAAATAAGATTTCCATATTCTTTGGATTAACTTCTATTTTAGGGAGATCTTTTATAATTATTCAATGGCTGAGATGGACTCTAGTATAGTTAACCAATTTCAAGTTAAGGGTAGCAATTTTAGCTAACATCGTAGGTAAAATGTTACATGTCATAGTGAATACTTACTTGCCAAAGAACAACAAATCCAACTCTTTCTATGGAATACAATATTTCAGTGTTCTCTCTCTCTCTCTCTCTCTCTCTCTCTCTCTCTCTCTCTGTGTGTGTGTGTGTGTGTGTGTGTGTGTGTGTAAAATGCAATCTGCTCAAGGTTTATTTCTTTCCTTGTTTTCATACACACAACTAAGTTTGGCATTTGAGGTATAAATGATGATTAGAAAATTATAAGGGAAGCCTCTAGGATAAAGATAGAAGAAAGCCAAGATTCTGTGACTATGAATAGCCAATAATACAAAGGCAAGGTTCCTATGAATATCCAGGTCTCCTCAGATTGCTTTTTCAAATCTAATAATAGGAATAGTGCTGGGTTCCTATTGTGTATGCTGTGATTGATGCTGCATATAACCTAATCATATATAGGCTTTGAGAAGAGACATGAGGGACAAAGGGTTGAGATGGAAATGGATATTCCTCCTCTCAGTGAAATTCTCTTTGTTTTCTGTGGTTCTTGTTGATGGTATGTGTGATGGACAGCCAGCTTTTGAGCCTCATTTAGCTGGAGCTGCTTTTTGGCCTGTCCCCCATTCTCAGTGTTCTAGAGCAACTGAGTTTTCCAACTGGGATACTTTGCACTCATACAGTTGACAGAATTTGAGAGTCTTTGATGGAAAAACACTTGAGAAAAAGTCATTAACTTAATTTTGCTTCATTTGTTTTCCAAACCAACGAATTCTAGAGAAAACTTCTGGGTAAAAATAACAGTGTCTTCATTGACTGCTTTGAAGCTAAACATATCAGACAACTCAGTAAAAATAGCAAGGCTCTCCCTTTAGAACATTCACTACTCCAGAATTCAGAACTCATTCAATGCTTCCAGAATTATGTAAGGCAGGAGGCCCATGGCCCTCCCTAGTGATTATCTGTTTTAACTATTCTTTAATCATCTACCTTTGATTATTGACTCCCCCCATCTGCCATTTAGGATTCTATCCACAGCACAGAAGATTTTGTAGCTTCTTTATTAATTATTTTTTTAATTTGTTAGATGACTAAATAGGGGTTAAAAATAATCAGTGTCATATCATTCCCTGGCTAATTAATTTTATCTTTTTCATTGGGCTGAATACTGGATACATTCTTTGCTAGTCCTGCAATTTCTGCAAATCACTTAAGTTAGTTTGCCTATTTATATAAAAATCCAAATAATAATCCATAGATTCACCATTTTTATAAAAATTAAACTATCACAAATTGAACATATTTAAAGTGCTTACTGGCATACGATAAGCTCTCAATGTTTACACCTTTTTAGGTTTTCTACTAGTATCGAAGAACACTGGAGATTGAATGATTTCAAAAGAAGATACATTTATTTAGATTCCCATTCCTAGAGAATTAGCAGTTTAAGAATATGATGCAAACTCATTTTTTGGTGAGGCCCTTGTGTTGCTGTTGCCTGTGGCAGGCATAGCACAGCAAGCAGGCAGGTGCAGAAGAGAAGCAAAAGAGGTATACAAGGAAGCTGAAATTGTTTTATAGTCATTTCTTTGGGAAGGAAGTGTTACATACAGACTTATGAAAGTGAAAATTCACTTAACATATTGGCAGTAACCCATACATGAGATCTCAACTCCAGCCTCTGCCACCAGTCCACAGCTCTCATCATTGCTACACTGAGGACCATGCTTTAATCTGAGCTTCACTGGAAACAAAACACGCCCATGTGTTTTATTGTTAAGTTATTGCTATGAATTAAATTATTTTTATTTTTACCCTTTAAGGTGAAAATAGGCTTTTCATAAACCAGTACTTTTGTATTGGCATAAACTATGTACAGCTCCTGCATCTCAGGCTCAGGGATCATCGTAGATGAGGTGGGAGGAGTCTTAGGCCTCAGACTTACACACACACACACACACCACATATACACAAGACCCAGAGGCAACTAAGACATGCTAGAGTGGGAGAAATAGTCTTCCCCATGGAAGAGAACATCAACTGGTTATCCAATACCAAATGATCAGCCTTGAAAGCACATACACAGCAATAGCATTATATAGACTGAGCAGGATGTATTTAGGAATACACACTACACACACACACACACACACACACACACACACACACACGAGCATGCATGTAATAAAATAACTATTAATGAAAAAGGTCATAGATGTGGAAGAACACAAAGAAAGTTATATGTAAGAGTTTAGAGAGATGAAAGGAAAGGGGAGAATATTTTAATTATAATCTCAACTAAAAGCAATAATTTTAAAGCATGGAGAATATGAACTAATATTTTATTTTCATTTAATATTCTTTGCAACATTAAAAAGATGCAACAGTAGTTTTCTAAAGACAGATTTTGAGACATGAAGCTTGTGGATAATGGTAGATTATTTTTTAATTTACATATAAAAATATAGTTTAATTACCAGATTTCTAGAACTCAATGAAGTAAGAAAGAAACCTATATAGGTTATTAGGGCAGTGGTGTGTGTGTGTGTGTGTGTGTGTGTGTGTGTGTGTGTGTGTGTGTGGTTATGTGTTGTAAAATGAATATTAACGATGAAAACATAGATAAATCATGTCTCCAATTGGCTGCACAAGAACTTTATGAGAGTTTTAGTTATAGATAAAAAATGTCAAACCTAAAGTTTCTAAGCACAAACCTGAAATCCAGTGCCCTTTGTTTATACATATACTACACAAGGGAGACCTCAAACCAGTACAAGACAAACATAGCTCTTTCTTCCCCCAACATTTCCAAGACAAGATTTGTAAAAGTAACCAGAAGTATTGAAGAACTAAAAAGGGAGCTGATGATTATGGTAGCCCTTCAAACTACCTATCAGTCTCCTACTTTATCTCTTCTTCCTCAAAATATCAAAGAACAAAAACAAGATATGTAAACACTCTCTCTCTCTCTCTCTCTCTCTCTCTCTCTCTCTGACTTCAATACAACTTCAAGACTGAAATATCAGAACTTTTTAGTTTCCAAATAACTATAGATTTAAAAGAACCCACCAATTCCCAGTATAATTGTTCCTGTAAAATTGCTTTAACCCCCACCTTCCAGCTATCAATATGTAAAAGAACAGAGCATGCTGTGGAAGGGCCTACAATTCTTCCAAAACCAGCCTCAAAAGGGTAAGTTCACTTCAAGTCTGGGCATTCTACAAAAGCACCTGAATAGAGCAGATGTGCTTTACAGGGAAGGATTTAAACTTTCCAGTGGCTTAAAGGGGAAATCTTTGAAATGTGTAGTGTCTGAAAAAAGTCAATAAGGAAGAAAAAAACTCCACTTGGTAACTAGGTGGTAAAAGAGAAAAGAATGTAAAAAGAAAAATGGAGAGTCGTAGCAGACAAGGACAACCATGGAAGCAGAGTTCACAGCCTTTTCCAAGTCCCAAACAAACAAATTTGCTGACCATGTCTTGACTTTGTTATATCAAGAGGAAAGGCATAACTAAACTAAAAACCTTCCAAAATACTTGAAAATATAATCCTGAGTGAGATAACTCAGTCACAAAAGAATGAACACTGTATGTACTCACTGATAAGTGATTATTAGCCCAAAAGTTCGGAATACCCAAGATTCACTTCACAATAACCGTTGGACTGAGAGTGAGGTCCCAGATGGAAGAGTTGGAGAAGGGATGGAAGGAGCTGAGGGAGTTTGCAGCCCCATGGAGGGAGCAACAGTGTCAACTGGCCTGACTGTCCCCCCATACTCCCAGAGACTGGATTACCAACCAAAGAATACACATGGAGGAAGCCATGGTGCTGGCTACATATGTGGCAAAGGAGGGCCTTGTTAGCCACCAGGGGGAGGAGAGGCCCTTGGGCCTGAGGGTGTTAGAGGCCCCAGTAAAGGGGAATGCCAAGGTGGGAAAACGGGAGTGGGTGGGTGGGTAGGGGAATACCCTCATAGAGGCAGGGGGAGGGGGAAGGGGATAGGGCGTCCCAAAGGAGAGACCTGGAAAGATGGAAATATTTGAAATGTAAATAAAATATAAAAAAAAAACTTTCCAAAATATCCCAATGCCATAAAAAATAAAAAAGATGAAAGGCAACATAAAATATAGAATTATTCCAAAGAAATAGAATACAAATTTCGTACAGATGAGGAAAATTCACAGACATAAACACACACACAAAGACAGAGAGAGAGAGAGAGAGAGAGAGAGAGAGAGAGAGAGAGAGAGAGAGACAGGGAGAGAGAGACAGGGAGAGAGAGAGAGAGATCTATAAAAAAGAATCATAAGGCAAAAAACTATAAAAATTAAATATATGAAGATTCAAATAAACTTCTCAATAGATATTCAAAAACTTAAGAAAGGAAATGGTCAAAATAAGAGAGATTCAGGAATTTTTTAAATTTTAGTTATTTTCAGGACTCTTCGATAGTTTTATTAAATTCCAGACATCTTAAAACTTTAAGTTGTATTTAACATGAAATTTCCAAAAGAGATGGTGAACTATGATAGTCTTTTAAACGGACTTGGGAAACTTGCACATTCAAACTCCACACCATGTGACTTCATTCTTTCCTTTCCTGTGTTGTTATTATGCATTAGTTCATCATGACAAAGATTCAGTCCAGTGTGTGGCAATAGTAAGTGTAGAAATAAAATGAAGATATAAGAACAATTAACGTGTAATCCCTCTGAGTCTTAAAAAACAGCAATGTCTGTTTTTTAAGTGTCTTTTATTATCATATATATTAATTCTCCATAACAGGTTCATTATGACACTTACATATGTATACATAATATATTTTGACCATGTTCACTCCCTGTTACTCTCTCTTGTCTCTTTATCTCTCTGCCCTACTTCTGATCCCCTTTCTTGTTCCAAATACTGTCTGTATTAGGAACTTTTCAATCGTTGTGATAAAACACCATGACCAAGGCAGCTTATAAAGCAAAGCATTTGGGCATTACAGTTCCAGAAATTTAAAGAGCTGGATGACAGATCAAAGGTGGGGTTGCAGAAATAACAGTGTTCAAATCTTGCAAGAATCAGATTCAAGGAGAAGGACAGGAGTCTTTTGCAACCTGAAAACCCATCCCCACTGACATACTTCCTCCTGCAAGGTCACACTTCCTTATCCTCTCCAAATAGCCAACTGTTTGTTTTTTCTCCATCTGGGAAACAAGTATTCAAGTGTGCAAGACATATGAGGGAACCACTCATACAAACCAACACATCCCACTTCTACTTTTATATGATCCTAGTTTGCTTCTGTGTTGTGATAAAACACTGATCAAAGGCAATCTGGGGAGGAAAGAGTTTATTTGCCTTACACTTTCATATCACCTTAGTAAATCAGGGCAGGAACTCAAGGCAGGAACTTAGAAACAGGAACATAACCACATACATGAAATAAGTAAATCAATCTTCAAAAAAAAAAAAAAATTAGAAACAGGAACAGAAACAGGACATGGGAGTGCTCCTTACTGGCTTGCTCAGCATGCTTTATTTTATACAACCCAGGGTGCCAGGGTGCGGGGCTTACCTGTTAAGGGATGGCACCACCCCCAGGGGTTAAGTCCTCCTTCATCTATCATCATCAAGAATATGGCTCACAGGCTTGCCTGATGTGGACATTTTCTCAAATGAGGCTTCCTATTCTCAGAGGACCCTAGTTGTATCAAGATGCCAAAAAAAAAAAAAAAAAAAAAAAAAAAAAAAAAAAAACCCACTGACTAACAGTCTATTTTTATATGTGATCCCATGATTTGATGTAGTCTTATATGGTTTTCCCTGGGGAACCCTGATCAAATGTCTATTCACCCATAGATAGGACACTGATGACAGACCAAAAGAAATGATTTCCCCACACTTAGTGGAGAGCTCCAATGTACTTAGGTATGTTACTTGCCAGAGTATGGCTAAGAGATTACTTACAGTTGCATAGATGACTCGAAGGCAATGTGCATTGCTGAAAAGTCCATCGCAGTGTGGATAATGACTCCCTGACCAATGCTGTCTCCCTGGATCTTCTTGATGAATTTGCAGGCAACTCAGCTAGTAGGAAATCTTCCCCATGCTGCAGTTTTTGCTCTTTATATAACTTTGGGATGGGGTCTGGTGAATTTTGTTTCAGCAACTCCTGGGACTCATGAGTTTACTCCCCCAGCTTTGAAAATTTGGCCTATTTCCTAACTATTAACAAGCTTCTCTCTAGAACAGAATGTTTCAATTCAGAGAAAATTGCTACACAAAAAGGAGCATGGGAACCTTACCAATGACCACGACACACACACACACACACACACACACACACACACACACACACACACACACACACACAGAGAGAAAGAAAAAAAAAAGAAAAAAGACAAATGAAAAAAAAAATCGCTCCCTTGCCCAGAAGCTATTAACTGCATTTAAATCATCAGGGAATGAGGGTCATCATAATCCATTCCTCTTCTATGACAAAGTTGACAGCCCAGTCTCTTGTACATCTTGGACAGATAATCACAGCCGTCATGCCTAGAGGTCAGCATTCCACTCTGCCCCTGGCATTTCGGCATCCTTTGTGTAGCTTCCTCCACACTTATTATCACTTATTCTTAGCACACTGACAGCTTATGATTCTTTGCAGCTATTGATGACCACCGTAAAAAGAGGCTTCTCTCGCTAAAGTTCCCAGAAGTTCCAATCTGGAGGTATTTAAAAAGTTCTTTGACTAACATATTGCATCTGTTCAAAACAAACCAAAACAAAAATAAAAAAAATAAATTTCCTGCCATTCACAACACATTGAGATTTCTGCTACATCCTAATTTTTAGGAGCTCCTTGCATGATCTAAAGCATTCCTCAGTTACAGTATTATTTATACCTGTCTCTTAATTAAACTAGTCATTTTTGTGACAACATGCATTGCTGGAAAATAATACATTTTAATATTTATTTACTTATTTACTTATTTACTCAGTTAATTATATGTGTAAGCATGGACACACAAGTGCCTTGGCAGGCATATGGAGGTCATCGGACAACTTTGAGGTCAGAATCCACCATGTGGGTTCTGAAGATCCAACTCATTTTGTCAGGCTTGGCAGCTAGTACCTTTACTTGATGATTCATCTCACAGACACCAGAACTAATTCTGATGTATAAGACTTTGAAGGAGTCTGTCTATTCTGTTTTCTCAATCATCCATGATAAAGATATTCTCCTACATGGTTTTAGTCAGCTTTCCATTACTGTAACTAATGCCTAAGGTAATCCCCTTCATAAACACAAAAAGCTTTGAAGATCTCTGCTCATGCTTGGTTGACTATGTTGGTTTGTCTTGTTTAAGGTGATACTTCATGGCAGAGTCTGGATAGAATCAGTGGTTTTACCTCGCAGCATCTGAGATACAAGGAGAAAGAATCTTAGCCAGTTCCCCTTCAATTAAGCGACTTCTTTAAAGGCCCAACTTCCTCCCACTAGGTCCCATCTCTTAAGGTTTCTGTTATTTCCCTATAGTGTCCCAAGTTAGGAACCAACCATTTAAGCACATGGACCTTTGGGGAGAACATTATAATACTAACTACAGCATATATTGTTTTCAGTTCACTTGAGAGTTTCACCTTCAATTTTAGAACTTTATTTATTCTGCATATTGAATTAAAAGTTAGTACAATGAAGAAAGAGTGCATTCAGCTGAAAAAGTAAGTCAGATCATGCCATTTTCTGTTCAAACTCTAGCACTGGAGAGATACATATGGTGGAACATGCCTATAATCTCAGCATCCACGAGGCTGAGCTGAGAGAAGTGAGATTCAGAGCCAACCTGCACTGCAGATTAAGATGCTACTTGAACACCCAGCCTGATTTAACAACGGTTTCTTCCATTATCTCCGTAAGAGTCAAAGGACACCCAGTAGTTTAAAAGGCCCTCTCTGATTGTTGTTCCTGCCTTAATCCTCTTTCTCTTTCACTCATTCTGCTTCAACCATATTGGCAGCCTCTATAATATTCAAATCTCGAAAACCTATGTATGCCTTGAATTGTTCTCATCTGGAATGTTCTTCCTGCATGGATCTTCCTAGGAAAATTGCTGGAACTGCTTCAGTATATGGGAACTGAGGATTTTCTTTTGATTTTGTTCTAATCTGGATCATTTGGTGTGGTCCAGATAAACACTTTTGTCACCATTCACTGAGTTCTGCAACTTTTTTTTGCAATGAATAGTCACAGAAACAATGTTTCCTATTTCTGGTTTTGCCAGAGGCAACTGAAGTTGCAATTGTAATGTCAGCTTTCCTATTATGGTCATTATTGTGCCCTATTGAGCATGATTTGGGATGTTGCTCTTGACTATGAGGCTTCCAAGCCCTGCCAGAGTTCATGGGAGCTATTCACTATCCTTTTTGGTAAAATTCTTAATTTAACCAAGGTACACAGGATAGATATTATATGTTATTGGCATTTATAAGGGCTACATAGTAGTCCCTCACTTAACCAGCACCTTATTATTGAATTTTAAATCAGATTCTTTGTATATAAAAGAGTTGTTTCCATTTTTATAACCAGAAATGTTTTGTAAAGATCAGTTTCTGGAAGGAATTTAGAAGAAAAGATATTATTTCTGTGTACTCAAGATGTGCTTTACTACATATTCATTTTATCTTTCTCCTAAAACAGTTCTTTAAAAAAAATAAGTATATGTGGAGGGAGGATGTTAGGTGGGATTATGTACATGTAAATACAGGTATACTGGGAATCAAGAAGAGGGCTTGGGTTTCCTGATGCTAGAGGTACCACCACTTGTGGACCATCTGTCTTAGTCAGGGTTTCTATTCCTGTACAAATGTCATGACCAAGAAGCAAGTTCAGGAGGAAAGGGTTTATTCAGCTTACACATCCACACTGCTGTTCATCACTAAATGAAGTCAGGACTGAAACTCAAGCAGGTCAGGAAGCAGGAGCTGACACAGAGGCCATGGAGGGATGTTATTTACTGGTTTGCTCAGCCTGCTTTCTTTTTTTTTTTTTCTTTTCTTTTTTTTTATTTTTATTTATTTATTTTTTTTATTTTTGATACTTTATTTACATTTCCAATGTTTCCCCTTTTCTGGGTCTCCTCTTTGGAAATCCCCTATCCCCTCCCCAACCCGCCTCTAGGAGGGAATTCCACCT
>CM052722.1:4234326-4268324 GCA_028551405.1 Uromys caudimaculatus
AAATCATTGTTATGGTGATAAAAAGAATTAGATTTTATATTCTATGCATTTATAAATGAAGCCATTTGTAATGTGATCATGTTTAAAAATGAATTTCCAATAAAGTAATTATTTCAGATGTAATTTAAAAAAAAAAAATGCCCTCAATATTTTCTGACTCGTCTCATGATATAGATCAAGAGAATGCATTTCTTTCATTCCTCCAAAATCCCTCCTCTTTCCTTCCTCCCTCCTCCCCTACCACCTCCTCCTCCTTCTTCTCAGTTCTCTCACCCTCTCTTCAGCCTCTGTCCATTTTCTTTTTTTTTTTTCTTTTTCTTTTTTGTTATTGAGAAAGGTTATTGCATTGTAGCTCAACCTGGCCCTAATATTGTAATCTTCCAGCTTCTGCCTCTAACCCCCCCCAAGGGCATCTATGTACTGAAAGGGCACATGTTTCAGAAGAAATGCCAGAGTTGACACTATACTAGATCCTAGCTAAACTAGATTTCTGGTTAGTATCTTTGAGGAACATTTTTCTATCATCAAGATCTTTTGCTGTTCCTCTAAAGCTGGCTACAGAGCCCATTCAACTTTCCCATATGAGAGTGCATATAGTGTTCAACTCTGTGACCTTTCTAGGGTTTCACACTCTTGGGTGAATCCTGGGCACTTGCAAAGTTACTAAACTTGTATGGAATTCTTTGTGTCAACTGTTTTATAGCTTAAAATGATTAGATTTTCAGAAAGTATAAAGGTCTTTTCATTCTTTCATAGGACTCCTAAGAAACATGCTTCTAGTTCTTACTCTCATTTTTATTTTTACTTTCAGAGACCAAATTCAGATTGGTGGATGTTTGCTGTGTGATGTTCAATGACAGGAATTTAGAAAGAAAAAAACTAATCCAAAATAAAGAGGTCAAAATATTGTCCTATATTTAAATAGGTCTTCAAGTATTTAAGCCAAGTGTTTTAGGAGAAGTAAGTACAGACACAGAAGAGGTACCTAAAAAAAACTATCTCTTTTAATTTTTAATCTATGACCTTTTCCCTCAATATTAATCCACAAACAATCACAGAAAGAAGGTCTAAACTCACAGACTCAGTTTCATGTCAGTTGATCCTAGCTAATGGTTCTCCTATAAGTTATTCTTGGAGGACTCTTCTGCATGAAAATATGCATGTGAGCACTATGGCCATGCATATTTTCCAGTGGGGAATGAAAGTTGTATGAACTTGAACATACAACTTTCCCTACTGAATTTCCCTATTCTGATGGAGGCATTTCAACATGTTCTATATTATTTTTGAATCCATAGGCAGATTTAGATTTTGACTTTACTAGTACTGCAGATGATCAGAATATACCAACCCAAAATATGCCTCAGGCATAAGGGTTATTTTGGGAAACTGCAGACATATGAAAAGCTGTAAAAATAGACTAAAACTCATTTGTGAGGTAAATTTACAGCAATAGAGGATACCCAAACTACACCTCCCCTGACCCATTCAGTATCAAGAAGAGAAAGCAGACTGTAAGTTTCTAGAGAGTCCTCATCAATGAAGAACAGACAGAACAACAGACAAGACTTGAGCCTTTATAATACACTATACCTTTATTGACTACAATGTTTCTGGATACCTCCCCATGACTTGCCTCTTTCATAAACCCTATTTATTCATTTAAACGGAAGATACTCTTTTGTGACATTATTCTTGAACAAATGTCTACTCATCCCAGATAGGGATCCAATGATAGACTGAAGTATGGATAAGATCACAAAATCCAACTTAGTGAACTACTGTACTTTATTGGGATTACTTATAGGAATATGAGTGAGAGTGAAGTAAGCAGAAATAACTCAAGACATCTGCATCACTAAAGCCCACCCCAGCATTTGTGAGGGTTCACTAAAGCCCAAAACCTGGAGCACACTGTACAACACACAGGCAGCACAACAGGATGGAGTGTGTCCTTTCTCTGTGACTCAGTTGGTCTGAGCCTCTTTTATGCAGGTCAGCTGGTCTCTGTTTTTCCTAGGCTATTTGGCTGGTCTTTGCTTCCTCAAGGCTGCTCCATCTGAGCCTCTCTCAAGTAGCTCAGTTAGTCTGAGAGTTAATTCTCACCAGTGTTTACTGTTCATATAACATAAGAAAGGAGGAGCCTAGTGAGTCTAGCCAGTTTTAGGGACATATTAAAACTATTGTGAGTTCTTTATGTCCTACCTTAACTAGTTTTCCTGCATGATGGAATGTTTACCTCCTGTTGTTTCACCTTCCTATAAACACTCTGTCTTAAAAATATCCCTTTCCACCCTCCATTTCACATCCTATCTCTTAAGAATTTTCCCTCTAAAGAGGGAAGATTTTAACCTCAGAAGAAACTGCTACACATAGTTTATTTGATTATAAACAATATCTTGCTATATTGCCAAAGCTGTCCA
The DNA here is from genome assembly GCA_028551405.1 of Uromys caudimaculatus. Classification (NCBI taxonomy): domain Eukaryota; kingdom Metazoa; phylum Chordata; class Mammalia; order Rodentia; family Muridae; genus Uromys; species Uromys caudimaculatus. The sequence continues at coordinate 4,236,750 of CM052722.1, forward strand.
GGAATTAGTGAACTTCCTGCTTCAACCTCCTGGGAAAATAGTATTACAAGCATGTATCCCCATGCATGCCAAGATGCAGATGGATTTTAAAAGCTGAATTCTAATTGACCTGTTTGGACACCTCCTGGGATAATTAGATTTTATTGTGAATTTGACTCCTTTCAGAACTACCTCTAAGACTGAGGCCAACTTTTGGGTGTGACTGGAAGTGTGTTTCAGAAATGATTAACTGAGGTCTAGGAAGAACTTCTTGGAAATAAGCAAAACATTCCATAGAGCTGGGAACATAAAATGAAAGAAAAGAAGAGAGAAGGAAGACAGTTTTCTGTTTTCTGGCTTGCTGTGATATGTTCTACATTATTCTGCTATTCCTTTCATGCCATAATATACTAAACCAGCTGAAACTGTGGCAGAAAAATAAATATAACCTTCCAGTTGTTTCTATATGTTACACTGTCATAACTTCAAGAAAAAAGGAATTAAAACATCTCCATGTATACGTGAGGTATACAAATGTCTTAATAAACATTTGTTTTGCCTTGCTAAATTTTTGTTACAGTCTTCCAGACAATGAACATAAAGTGGAATCTTAGTTTCTTTCTCTGTTGCTGTAATAAATATGATAACTAAAACAACTTGGGAGAAAGGGGTTTATCTGGCTTCTACTTCCACATCACAGTCCATCACTGAGAAAGTTTGGGGCAGGAAGTCAAAGCAGGAACCTGGAGGCAGGAATTGAAGCAGAAGCCAAAGGGGCAGAGTGCTGATTACTGACTTGTTCTCTGTGGCTTTCTCAGCTTGTTTTCGTATACATCCCAGCATCACATGCCCAGGTGGTACCACCCAAAGAGGGCTGGGCCCTGTCATATCAGTCATTAGTCAAGAAAATGCTCTACACTTCCTTACAATCCAGTCTGGTTTGAGCATTATCTCAGTTGTGGTACCCTCTTGCCAAATGACCCTAGTGTGTATAAAGTTTTCACACAGACAGACAGACAGACACACACACACACACACACACACACACACACACAAACAAACAACAACATCAACAACCATTAACCAGGACAGATGGATGGAAAACATATTTTCCTAGTTCATAGTATCAATAAATAATATACTTCAATAAACAATAATACCATCAACAAAAATACCAAGTTTATTGACTTTAGTGTAAAAACAAATGGACAAAAAAGGATATAAAATATTTTGCATTTTTACATGTGATAATCCTCTGCTCATTTTTTCATTCAATGGTCACCATTAGTCATTAATAAATGACATACAGAAGCAAGTCTAACAATGAAGAATTGGCACAAAAAATGATCCCATGTTATTATCTTGAAAATTAGATTGTAAAAACCCTACTTCCTCCCCAAACTAATCCCTATGTTGATCTGTAATATACTAAACTTGTTCCCTTTAGAGATTTAAAATAATTACACGTCAACATTTTTACATGTTTTGCTTTATTTATACCATCTTAATATTTTGAGATTTACCAGTATTGGTAAATAGAATAATGATTTTGTTAGCTCTCTTTGCTCTTATTAGGTTTTCTATGGTCTGAATTTTCTGTCTCTGACATATTGAATGCCTATTCATTTAAGTGATATGAAATATGGAGCTTTTAGGAGATACTTTGGTTGTGAGAACTCTACTTTCATAAATGACATTAATGCCTTTATAAAAGAAATACAGAAATTTAGCTTGCCCTTCAACCACATAATGGCATGAGGAAAAGTCACTGTCTATGACCAAGGAAGCCTTACCAAATAGAATCTTCTAGGAACTTGATCTTACATTTCCCCATATACAGAGCTGAAAGAAATACATGTCAGTTGTTTATAAAATCCAAGTCTGTGGTAATTTGTTAGTTCCAAATGGATTAACTCAGAATTTATTATATTAAAACACCATACATTAATACCTAATTTTCTTTTTCTATGAAAAGGAATATGAGATGTTTCTGTTTGTGAGATAACTGCATTCTAATACTTGAATGCATGCAGATATATGCACTTACACTCTATTCGAAGGAGTAATAGTGATGGAATAGGATATGTATACATTCCCACTTAGTAAGTGACACCGGACTTTTACTATGATTTCTCAAATATGTACTAGGAGTTGATAAAAGTTTAGGTCTTGTCAGTCAATCATTTGCATTTTCGCATGTCTTTATGGGTGTATATCGGTATTGCGTGATCATGTGTGTATAGTTCTATGCATTAGAGTATATGTATAGATTTATATCAGCCATTGCCATGATTATGACAGAAAATGGTTTCATCACTTCTCTCATGATGGTCCTTTATAGTCACTAACTTCATCCAACTAAAGTCACTGCTAACCACTGATGATTCCCTGTCCTTGATTTTTGCTTTTTCTAATTGCCACAAAAAGAAAATCATCATGCATATAGTGATTTTATTCACTTTATTTCAGTTTTCAAAATGGCCAATTAACCAGATTGTTCAAACATTAAATTGTCATTTGTAATTCAAAATATTTACCTGAAGCTTGAAGTCTTGAGTATGGTTAAAAAGATGGTTGAGTTGTTAAAGGCTAGGCTCATGACAAAAATGTAATCTTTTTTAAATTATTGTTTTGAGAATTCCACACATGAATACTGTCTTAGTCAGGGTTTCTATTCCTGCACAAACATCATGAACAAGGAGCAAGTTGGGGAGGAAAGGGTTTATTCAGCTTACACATCCACGCTGCTGTTCATCACTAAAGGAAGTCAGGACTGGAACTCAAGCAGGACAGGAAGCAGGAACTGATGCAGAGGCCATGGAGGGATGTAACTTACTGGCTTGCTTCCCCTGACTTGCTCAGCTGGTTTTCTTATAGAACCCAAGACTACCAGCCCACAGATGGTACCACCCACAAGGGGCCCTCCCCCCTTGATCTCTAATTGAGAAAATGCCTTACAGCTGGATCTCATGGAGGCATTTTCTCAACTGAAGCTGCTTTCTCTGTGATAACTTCAGCTTGTGTCAAATTGACACACAAAACCAGCCAGTACAAATACTGTATTTACATAATTTCTTCTCCTCTCTCTGTCCTTCAACCACTTCCTTTTAAACTCATCATACCCACAAACATGTGAATGCACGCATACAAGCACACACACACATACACACACTCAAACACACACACACACACACACACACACACACACACACACACACACACACCAAGTATTTAAAAAATAAAATTTTTTGAGGTTGACTGTTTTTTCCACAAAATAGAATATCTTGGGGTCTATTTATGTAATAAAAATATGAATTGTTTCTTCATATACAGCTAAGGATTCTTCCATTGTACAAATGTGTCAGGTGTTTATTAAACTATTGACTGATATTTGGATTATATCCAGTTTTATACAGCTATGATTCAATTGTTACACATATTCATGAAGAGATTCTTATTGGATGCAATTGTTTCTTTATTTTTGTAAGCAATAAAATAAATACCTAGTAGCATAATTGTTAGGTCATATGATAAGAAGCTTCCAAACCACTTTCTAGAGAGCTATACCATTTTCCACTCCCATTAATAAAACATAAGAGATCCCATTCCTCTATATTTTTGCCAGCATATGACATTGTCAGACACTAATGACCTCCCTCATTGTCCTGTAGTGGTATCTCATTGTTGTTTTAATTTGAATTTCCCTAACACCAAGTGATGCTGAGCATCATTTCATAAGCTTGTTTGCTATTTGTATGAAATTTTAAGATAAAGTATCTGTTCATATCTTCTGCCTATTCATAATTGGGTTGTTTTCTTTCTTCATGTTAAATTGTTTTTATAACCTAGATTCAAGTCCTTTATTTAATACATAATTCAAAGATATTTTCTCCCAGTCTGAGGCTTATTGTTTTGCATACTCTCAATAATATGTTTTTGCAGAGCAAATGTTTTTAATTCTTATAAAGTTCAACTTGACATTTTTTTTCTTTCATGAATCATACTCTTAACCCAAGGACATAGAGTTTTCTCTGGAAAGCCTTAGAAATTTGTTTTACATTTAGGCTCATGATCCACTTTGCAAAAACTGTTAAGTACATATAAACCTACTCCTCCACTCCTCACTTGGTTTTTTTATTTTGTTTGTTTGTTTATATTTCTCTATTCTGGGTCCCTCATTTTTGGATCCACATGGTGCACCAGCTACTGAAGGTGAGGGGCAAGCAAGCTTCCTCCTTCCTTTAGCCCTGCTGCCTCTGCAGGGGCTAGTCTAGTCCCTTTATATGGCTATGGAAAACATGCTCTCATGTTGTATGCCAGCTTGGGTTAGATCCATAGAATAGATGAATGAAGATGCTGCTGTTTCTTCCTCCCAGAAAGCAGAAAGCACAAAACTTACTAGCACAGAATTTATATCTTAAAAAGTTCCATGGATAAAAGCAAAAGCCAAAGGACTTGAGAAATGGCTTAGATGCTCTTCCTGGGGACTAGAGTTTGGTTCCTAGCTTCTATGTTCGGTAGCTTAGCTAATAACTCCAGCTCCAAGGGTTACAACACTGTCTTCTGGCCTTACCTGAACATACAGAGGATATATATATATATATATATATATATATATATATATATATATATACATTTTTTTTAAAAAAAAAAAAAAAGAGGGACTAGAGAGATGTGTCAGCAGTTAAGAGCACTGGCTGGTCTTCCAGAGGACCCAGGTTCAATTCCCAGTCCAAGGTTATCCAACAACTTCTTCTGGCCCCTACAAGCATCAGGCATGCCATATTTTGGTCTCTTGTTTTAATAATAAATCTCTTCTTGCATTAGAGTTTGAATTATTTGTTTTCTTCATGTTCCCTGATTCATTTTCCTACACTATTAGGGACTAATCCTACATCTTTGACTGATTTTTTTAAATGATTAATATATTTTAATACAACTTAGTGTATTTTCGTACTTATATTTTATTGAAGTGGAAACTTCTAGTTCCTTGGAAAGTTAGTTATGTCAAATGATGTTTTGCTGGGGCACACAGATAAAAAGGATGTCTTGCTAAAGCAAACACATGAAAGACTATTTTCCTGAAGGAGACCCGGATGAAAGGATGTTTGGATATAGCAGACATGTGAAAGGACTCTTGTTGAAGGAGTATAAATATGACCCCACAGACAGTGGAAGACAAGCACTGAGCCTTAGTTTGGTTTGCTCCATCTCACTATTCTTTGCTAAAGACACACACATTCATTGGTTCATCTTACATAGTGTTGTTGAGCTCAACTTGTGATAACACTGCCATTGAGAGAAACTGGCCCAAGATCTGCTTGAGAGGTTCCTGCGGCAGCTTGTCACTTCTGTGGCCTTGCCTCATGCTGGTTGGTGAGCCTGTTGGTTTCTTCAGGATTGAACTTCAGCTACCTGGTGTCTTCTTGTTGAAAAGACTGTACTGTAGCTGCTGATCCCTGCCTGGTATCTGCCTGCCTAGAGGACTGGTCTGCAGCTGCAGCTGTTAAATCACGTTTGGTGTTTGTTACAGGATTGAACTGCTGCCAGAAAGATCAGTCTCACTTCCAAAGAACTACTGCTGAACAGATCCGCTTCCCCCATATCCTAATAACTTTTCCTTTCTACTACTTCTGCTGGATAGTGGGCTAGAGGAGAGGTAAAACTCTTATCAAAAGTAGATTGCAAAAAAATTTATGTCTACATATTATACTTGTATTTTCTATAAGTTCACAAGGGGTATTTAGTCCCAAGTTGGTCTGTTTTGTCAACACTCAGAATAAATACAGTTCTGATGAGTGTTAAAAACTCTTGTCTGCTAATGCTCTCATAGGAGTTAGTTTTATATTAATTTCAATTGACTGATAATTTACATGTGGTCAATTCAAGTAAGGCTATCCTGCTTCTTTGAAATTTTTAAAAGATTTGATTGGATGCTGTAAGAATTTGGTTACATTCTGTGGCCCCTAAAAGTTTACAGTGATTGAAGACTTTCTTCCCAGGATTGTGTTTTTGTTTGTTTATTTGTTTGTCTGTTTTATTGAGTTGGTGGAACCCTGAAGAGGTAAGAATGTAATGGAGTAAGGATCTAGTAGAAGGTCCTTAGGTCATTGTGCACATGAACATATGAACTAGTTAGGTATTTTCGTGCAACCCTCAGGCATTCTTGAGAGAGGATTATTGTTAAAGGGGCAGCCCTGTCTTTGTCTTCTTATTTGTTCTAGTTTGAGATGTGGCCATTGGATCCTAGTTGGCATCTGACTGTGATATGATATGCTGTCACCTCCTGCCTGATCAGAGGCCAGAGAAATACTCACCTATCCCCAACTCAATCTTGAACTGTAATTCTCCAGTGGAGCCTGAATAAACCTCCTTTACTTTATGAAAAAAGAAAGTTGACTAAATCCTATGTAAGTATTATGACTTTATCTTTTTGGTTTCTAGATACTTTTCTTTGTCTGAAAGATTAAAAATAAAACCTTTTTCTACTGGTATGACTACTTTTGGTGCTAAAACTTGAGATGCCTTGTATCTTGCATTTATGATTTGTTAGGTATAGTGCTGTTGTGGATAGCCCTGGGACTGTTTGTATTTTGATGCTAATTCCACCCTCCTGGGAGGGGCTTCGGATGAGGAGTGAGTTACATACTCATATGACTTCTTGTGAACCAATCCCCTAATGAATAAAGGAGCCAATCACTGGGTGAGTAGGAGGGACTTACAGGTTGGGAGGAGGAAGGGAGGAAACAGGAGAGAAACGGGGTCTTTTTGGAATGGGGACAGCATAAGGGGTAAGATGTAGCTGTTAGAGTTTGCTTGGTATCATGACAGATCCATCAAGATTCACCTCTGGAAGATATAGATTTAATTAGGCTTACAAGATTAGGATTTTAGTTGATGTGCCTAGAGATTGAGTTACCATTGTTTCTGAACTAAGTTTGTGTTGCGTTTTCTTTCACATGGTGGCTTGTCTGGCAAAGTGTGGGTTTGCCTGATGTGCCCCACTAAAGCCATGGAGGATTTGAAGCATGGGGCTGGCGTGGTAGCGACCCATCAGTGGGAACCTAGCAAGCTGGGTAGAGAGATCCTGGAACTCTGAATCAGAGCTCCACAAGATAAAAGCAGGTCAGTCTTTGCTTGTAAGTACATGGCCAGCCAGGCAGACGGGGCTGAGAGAACCAGGGCATAGCGCAGGAACTTGCTATATCCTTTCTTTTTAATACTTCCCACAACATAGTGAAGTGAACTTGCTTTGGTGATTTCTCAGGTACAGTACAATGAACAATAAAGAGCCAGTTATTTCTCAGAATGGAGGAAAGATCTCTCAAACTGATACATGAAATGCATAGTGAATTAGAATTCTTCAGTCTAATTGGTGAGAGAGGGCACTATTCGCAATCTTGAGTAAAAGTTCCCTGTAGTACTTTAACCTCTCCAAATGGTTATTCCCTAGCCTTGAGTAGTTTCTACAATGCATGGCTTGAGAATACTTTTTTTTTTTTTTTAAATAAAATGAAATCACTTGAGTTTATTAAGTTCTTTGACAAATATAATAAAAAGCTTCCTGGTAAGAAAGAGACTGGATAGAATTTTTATATTTTTCTTTGAGTTCAAAATCTTTTTTATTTTGTTTTAATTAATTAATTAATTAATTTTTATTTTTGGATATTTACTTTATATACATTACAAATGTCTTCCTCATTGGAAACCCCCTATTCCATTCCCCCTCTCCTGCCTCTATGAGGGTGCTCCTCCACCCACCCACCCACCCCCCTGAGAATATTTTTTAAAAGATTAAGGAGAGCCCTCTTTAGAATTCTGACTATAGGAATATCTGTCTCAGAATTTTGCCTTATAAACTCTAGCTTTCTTGGGACTCTCTGGCCTCCCAGCGCTCTCTCCTAAATGGAATTCTCTATGCTTTTCCCAGGGTTCCCATCTAAGTGCCCTAGTTTAGAGCTCTACAGGCAGTAAATTAATACAATCACAGGATTCACCTCATTTGTTTTGGTCTCATAAAGATCATTGTCCTTCATTACCTGATGCCCAGTGTCTTCAAAAACCATTGTTCATTTATTTCATTTTCATTTATTTAATTGTTTCAAATGTGAGAATAAATCTAGTCCCTGTTATTGTATCTTGGCCTGAAGCAAAAATCATAATTTGCATTCTTTATTACCACTAGTGCATTTGAATATCTTATATGCCTATTGGCCATAATATTTCTTTTAATGTAAAATGATAGTTATGCATTTTGCCTATTATTCTATTGCAGCAATTTGTCATTATTTTAGAAGATTTTTTCATATTAAAGCTATCAAATTTATATCTGTAATATATACTGTAAATATTTTATTCATTTGTGATTTGCTTTGCATTTTGATTTATTCCATTTGATAACACAACTGATTTCAGTGTTTTCTTGATCAGATCTATTATTCTTTTGATGTCTTTTCTGTATTTTTTGTGTGGTACTCATTCATGTCACACATGCTAGGGAAGTGCTTGACCACTGACCTCTACACTCAGCTACAGATAGTTTTTCTTATTGATTCTACCACTGGAGAGTGGACCAATATCACAATCTTCTAATTAGTTTATGATTTCTCCAAAAAATCACAAGGAGATGGGAAGTTAGAATCCTGTTTTCTAGGAAAGCTGTAACACTTTTGTAGTATTTTAAAACAATGTCCTTCTGTTCTTTTATTTATTCTATAAAATTAAGTCCTGAGTGGATCTGAAGGAAGAAAACAGATCATGTGCCTGATAGTTTTACTTTATTTCACTTACACCATCAAATTTCATAGAAGATATAAAAGAAACTCTCTCTCTCTTTCTCTCTCTCCTTCTCTCTCTCTCTCTCTCTCTCTCTCTCTCTTTCTCTCTCTCTCTCTCTCTCTCCCTCTCTCTCTCTCTCTCTCTCTCTCTCTCTCACACACACACACACACACACACACAAACACACACAGAGAAACAGAAATATTATATTCATCCATTCATTTCCTTGAGAAAATTAATTTCCTTACCTTTCATAGTTTTCCCAATTATTCTGAAAGAACTGTGCCTTTTGTACTTTTTAACCCATTTTCCTCACTTCCTTGGATGTTTAAAGTTAGTAATTCAATGTTTCATCTGAATTCAATTTTTCCTAATATTATCTGATATGCTCTCAGTAGATACAATCTTATTAATTATGCAAATAAACACTTCTCTTCTGCTCTTACATTTTTAGTATAGTATTATTTCACAAGGGCATACTATCTCAGAACTTTATGTCCCTCGTATTTTGTTCAAATGCTCAAAATAAGTTCTCAACGTCCAGTGGTTTTCCAAAACTCCAGATTTTTTTTCTTTTAAATAAGTGTCAATTTTACCAAGAGATCTCCGTGGTCTTTGAATACTGATGTTTGCAATCATTCATTCAGTGGCCAGAGAATGGGAATGTGAATGTGTCCTGCTTATTGTAATCATTTTACTAGATTCTCTACAAGGAACAAGTTATAAAGAGAAAATCCTCATAACAGGACTCTTAACTAATTTTCTGAATGATTCCTTTTCAGAATCTGCACCAATTAGTCCTGATCCTGATAGGCGCGGTTCAAGTCCTTTGTAAGATTTTAAGTCATAGCTTTGCTCCTTCACACAAAGAACATGCTATTCATGTTTCAGGACAGGACTTCATTTTGGGAAGGATCCTGTGAATTAGTGTGGGAATAAAGTTTGTGTCCACTTCTCTGGGCCATGGTTCTCAGATATTTTGGTAAATATTATTATAAATATCTCTGTAAAAATGTTATTTGGATAAGATTAAGACTTAACATGCTGCTGGTCTGTAATGAGCAAATGACATTTCATAATTCTGATAGGACTCAAACATTCAATTGAAGGCTTTGAGATAACAACGACAGGCCTCCTCTAAACAGGAAGGAGTTCTGCAGCCACATCCCCACAACTTTTGAACTCAAACTACAACTTTTCTCCAAATATTCAGGCTGCTAGCCCATCCCATTCATAATTATGAAATTAACAAATGTTATGGTCTGATTGAGTGTGTTTCTCCTAACATTCATAATTTGAAATCCTGACCATCAAAGTGATGATATTAGAATGAGAGGACATGATCAGATCAAGAGTGCTCTGCTCCCATGAATAGTATTGGTGCCCTTATACAAAGAAGCCAGATAGAAATTGCTCAACCCAAGACCACAAGAGGCCCTAGCTAAAAGGCATAATCTATGAGCCAGACTCTGAATGTTTTTGGCCATGATTGTTTATTTCTCAACTTCTAGAACTCTGAGAAATATATTTGTGTTGTTAGTGAGTGATAGCACTGTGGTAATATTTTGTCAAAGCAACTTGAACTGGCTAAAGCACCCAAGCCTCTACAATCACATGAACCATTTTTTTTCTTGTACCTGGGATTAAATATTGGTATCTATGTTTGGTTCTCTTTCACTCTCCTTTACAGGATCACTTAATTGCCTGTGTTGGTCTTGAGATCATTCTGTATAGGCTAGGCAGACTAAAAACCTGCTACCCATCTGCTTCAACATGCCAAGTAGCTGGAATTTCAGATCTATATCACCCTGCCTGGTTATATGACCCAATTTTTGAAAATAAGTCTCTTTTCCTCTCCCCCTTTTACTCTTTCTCCTAGACACTATCTACTTTCTCTGTTTTTGTGTTGCAAATTAGGTAGGATATAGTCCAATGATTAATTAGCAAGTCTTTTCTTAGAGAATGTGGGGGTGACACAAAGAAAGGAATCAAAATCCTAAAACATTAGGAAGTCAAATAATTAAATAAAGTAGTAAAATTATGAGTTAACATTATAGTCCTCATTTTTATAATAGCCATGAGGTATTTATAATTGTCATTTTTCAATAAATCTCATATTCCTTTTGCCTTCAATAGACACTTTACTTCTTTTGGTCCTTTAACTTGCAGGGGAATTCAAGATTTCATTGCTGAAAAATGTTGTCCATTGACATTATTACCTAAATGGGAATGCTGTAGTTTACCAATAACTTTCACCACAAGTGTCAGAGACCAAAAGGCCTTGATTGAGCCTTGACATATTCTGCTAGATGAAGAGTCCCAGGCTTGACTTATTTTGCTAGTCATAGTGTCTCGGGCTCCACAGATGGCATTCCTTTGATTCCTTCCTGCCAGAGACTAGATTACCTTGTTTTGAATCTAGGGCCTTGCTCTTAATCAGATAATCAGAGTGTCCTAGGCTTGGCTTGATTAGCAAGTCAAAGTGTTCCGGCTCCACAGCAGGCATTCCTTTTATTCCTCCCCAGTCTCACTGCCTCCAGCTAGGGATTAGACATCCTGTTCTGAACCGGCCTACAGCTCCAGGACAACAATGACACATAACTATGTGTGACATATGGATTCCCCTTCCTCTGCCATTTCCCGCCCTAAAGTGTTTAAATATATGTAACAATAAAGATTGTTTGGGGCTTGATCGGGATACCGTCTTGCCCTCACGCATGCTTTGTCCCCTGCCTCTTTCCACCACCAACAGTTTCTCTTCACAGCACCGGAGTATCCTGCAGGCAGGACGTTCTGGACCCAGTCGCTAGCCTGTCCTGGAAGAGCTCTCCGGGACATGAAGGGATAGCGAGCTCTTTGCAACAAGAGCTGAGGATATTAAGGAGCACATCAGTTTGGGTCAGAATGGTCTTAGGTTTGTGTCAAACACAATCCCCTTTCCTAGTCAGTGCCTCCTGTTGTGTTTTATAAAAGGAGAGAGAGAGAAAAAGAGAGAGAGAGAGAGAGAGAGAGAGAGAGAGAGAGAGAGAGAGAGAGAATATGTTTGGTGATGTTCAGTCAGGTGTGGGGGAAAGGAGTGGCTCCTTGGGCTCATGCTGAGGCATACCTTCCCCTTGAGGGACCAGCCATATAACAGTATAGTATAGTATAGAATAGAGTATATTCAGGGCATGGGAAGGGAGGTTGAGGGAGTAGAAACAGAGAAAGGCAGAGAGAGTGTGAGTAGAGGCAGGCAATGAGAAAGTGGAGAGGAGGAAAGGGGAATGGGGAGAGAGGGTAAGCAAGAGGCAGAATACAGATTGAGAACAAGAAGGCAAGAGAGGGAGGAGGGGCCAAGTAGCCCCTTTTATAATGAGTCAGGCACACCTGGCTGTTGTCAGGTAACTGTGGGGCAGAGCCAAAACAAAATGCTAACACTTTCCACCCACCCACCCCCACTGATGTGTTTATAAAAATAAAATAAAATATATGTTATGGAGGTATAGGGAGGTAGGGAAGTGTGGGGGAAGGGTGTGCCTCAATAGGCCCAAGCCCAGGCATCCCTTCCCCCAGAGGGACCAAACACACGTGAAAGTATACTATAGAAATAGAGTTTATTTAGGGCATGGGGAGGGGAGCTAAGAGGGTAGTAGAGTCAGAAAAAAGGCAGAGAGAGGAAAAGAGTAGAGAAGTAGAGAGGTGGAGGCCGGCCATGACCACGTGCAGAGAGGGGAAGAAGGGAATGGGGAGAAGTAAGATAAGAGATGTAAGAGAGAGGCAAGGGGAAGAGAGAGAGGAGGGGTGAGCAGCCCCTTTCATAGTGGGCCAGGCCCACCTGGCTGTTGCCAGGCAACTGTGGGGAGGAGCATACCTGGCTATTGCCAGGTAACTGTGGGGTGGAGTTTAGACAGAATGCTAACACCCACCCCAACTTACCCTTGGCACTAGGACCTCAGAAAACCCAGTAGGCACTGGAAAAAAGCTAGGATGAATGTCCCTTAGGGCAAAACAAGGCTATAAGGACAGGAAAAAAGACCCTGTTAGATCAAGCTCTGCTTGCAGTGTTATCTTTAGTAGCTAGCTAAACACTATTAAATCAGCAGTGGGGAAAAACAAAAATAGTTCATTCTTAAGGTGAACTCAGAGTCTTGTGCCTCTGTCTACCATTACCCTCTGATCCAGGTCCCTCTCATATTCACAGCTGTGCCGGCCATGGCACACATCAAGAGATCTAGTTGTGAGCATATTTTTCTTGACCCATTTTACAGTAGAAACAAATCAATTTTGCTCTTGGCAATTGTATTAGCCAGACATTAGCTCCCTTCTCTGCTACTTCATCTCAGAGTCAATGATTCTGCAGTAGTCTCAACTGACAGCTCAGAGGACTCGGTTTTTTTTTGTTTGTTTGTTTTTTTTTTTTTTAAAAAAAACTCTAACTTTTACTAGTTTAAATATGAAATGTCTTCCATAGTCTCCAACTATGGAACTCCTGGGAAGCAATGATTGTTTAGGGCTCAGATCTAGTCACTGCCTGAATCCATTCTGAGATTCTTAATTTGACTGATAGTATTGAAAGATTCCCGAGCTGGGGAGACCCTCACTCAAGTCTCAGGACAGTGCGACCCCCCAAGAACTCACGAAAGACCGTCCTTGCTGCAATCACACGAGGTTTATTAGGGGGGGGACGACCAGTGCACTGGGGCCGAGCTCGTAACCTACACAGAGGCAGAGGAGTTCGACCCTGAGCAGCTGAAGTCAGGGGTATTTAAAGAAAAAGCCATGAAGCAAGGAAATTCTATGTGTCATGGGAAGGTATAGAATGTCCTAAGTTCATCATTCCCGAGGTTAGCTGTTTCCTGAGACAAAAGGTGTAGATTAGCCACTCATTTCTGCAGTTAGCTATTCCCTGAGACAAAAGGTGTAGATTAGCCATTCATTCCTGCAGTCAGCTATTCCCTGAGACAAAAGGTATGGGTTAGCTATTTCCTGGGACAAAGATATGGATTGTTGCGATATCAATCCTGCTGTTAACTATTTTCCCGGGACAAAAGGATGTATGTTAGCCATTAGGTGGTGGAATATGGCTATGTTATCTCTGGCTTTAATTTGCTAAGGGGGGGTCTAACTTCCCTATAATGGGCTCAGGTCTTTCAGTATTAATATGAGGTGATGGAAAAGATAATTTAGAGGATAATTGGAAACAGTAGATCACTAGAATACTGGCCTTGAAGTTACAAATGGTAGCCCCACTTTCTACTTCTTATTGGGCATGAGATATGGATCTTTCCTCTGATATATTCAACTGCCATAATATTCTGTTCAATCACTTGGGAGTAAGGAGGCACAAATGGAGTCCTCTGAAGCCTTGAGCTAAAATATATCATCCCTTTTGCTTATGGCAGCTGTTTGACCACAGTAATGATTTAAAAAAAAAAATAACCACAACATCTTATAAAGCATCCCACTATTGAAAAGTAAGGTTGCTAGATCATGAGCCTGAAGTAACTGGAGTGATACCAAGGCTTTTCCAGTGTGTCATTAGTGCTAACAGCAAGAGGTATTACACCCATTTACATTTTTGGATTTGGGAATATCAGTGTGGGGAAAAAAAAAATCAGTACCATATGTTAGGTGCTGATTTTCTTCATCTGATATTACTATAGCAGTGCAAATTGCATCAACAATTGGCAGAGAAGCAGAAGTGTATTCAGAAGAGATTGCAGATAAAATCATGAAACTCAGGTGAGCAAAGAAGACAAAACTCAGCAACAACCTACTTTTATGATAAGCACAGTCATTTAAACCTCACAAAACCTATCTCACTCCTGTAATATGGGCATTAGGCCCTCTCAAGACAAATTGCTCTATGATCCAAAACACATCCTAAAGTTTACACCACTGTTAAACACTGCCACAGTAGGAACTACATTTCTACATGAAATTTGGTGAGGACAAACTGTATTCAAACCATAATATTGCAAATAAAATCTTGGGACCCTTGCCCAGGCCCATAAGGAAAAATGGAAAAGTAGCTATGCTCATTACTTTGAATTCAAAGGGCTTTTTTTTTTTTTTTTTTTTTTTTTTTGCATTTGTAACATACTGGCAACTTCTACAACACTGAAAGATTAGTGAAAGGCAAAGGTACAGGTCAACTTGTTGCACTTTTGCTATGAGGGGTAAGGGAGGTTAGAAACAATGCTCTTTCTGCTACTCCTACTCCTCCTGCTCTTGCTCCTCCTCCTGTTTATTCTTAAGTAAAACTTACCAGCCCTGGATAAAGTGATCCCAAGGTCTGCGTGGGTAGGGACAGTCACCAACTGACTATAATTTGCAGGTGATTATAGAACTCATCATTGCTTAAAAGTATTCATCACAAGAAGAGAGCCTCATTTGGGTGATTTCAGCGCCCTTTAACATACCCCACTGAGAAGAAAACTGTTTTCATATGGATGTTTGTTAGTCATTTCTATCCAAATACATATTAATCACAGTGACTATTTCCTGCCTAATGCTTAAATGAAAAAGTCACAGGCTGTGAGGGTTTTGTATGGGATGGTTGAGTAAGCATCACGTATCAAAGAGTCAGGCAGTGGGTGTAAAAAATTTTGATAGGAAAAAGAAAAGCAGAATGAGTGAAGTTAGAGAGGATGAGCTATTTATGCAGGCTGGTGTTGAATGAGTGTGTTAGGGGTTAAATGGAGAAAGTGTTGAAGGCAATAATTAAAAAGACTAGGGTGAAAGCATGGGGTAGAAAAAGGGAAGAAGTCAGGACAGTGAGATGGCCTAGCTGTGAAAGAACTTGCTGTGTAAACCTGCCTACCTGAGTTCACTTCTTCCAGAATGGAATAGACCCATGCCTCCCCAAGGTAAAATGGGAGATACAGATAAGAGAATCAGCTGCAAGTTGTATATGCAGTGCTCCTACCTCAAAAACAAAGCACACGGAGAAAACCTCCATACACAGGCTGTGGTATATGGTTAACATACACGCACTCCCCCACACACATACCTTAAAAGAAACAAGAGCATCATATTCTAGGGATATTCTGAAATTGGTATTATATTTGCTAATAAATGGTATGTGGAGTGAGAAAGAAAGAGAAAGAAAGAAAGAAAGAAAGAAAGAAAGAAAGAAGGAAGGAAGGAAGGAAGGAAGGAAGGAAGGAAGGAAGGAAGGAAGGAAGGAAGAAATCAAAACAGTGTAATGACTAAAAATTTAAACAGACACCGTCCTATTTCATTTGCTTCACATATTCTTCCTTTTATTCAAGAGAATCATCTTTTATGGGCTATAATTGCAGCATTGTCATCTGGGCTGCCAGAATTCATCATATGATACCCTATCTGATCAAATGGACCATTCAGTCCAACTTTACCTGATCTGCCCCTTATTTCTTTCCTGTCAAAATCCTCTAAACCCCACTTCCTGACTCTTTGCTGTATAATGATTATTCATTCATCCCACACAAAACCCTCACAGCCTGAGATTTTTTCATTTAGGCATTACCCAGGAAATATTCAATGTGATTAATATGCATCTGAATAGAAATGACTAACATCCTAGATGAAAAGTTTTCTTCTCACTAAGGTATTTTATAGGGCACTGAAATCACCGAAATGAGGTATTTCCTTGTGATGAATACCTTTAAACAATGATGAGTTCAATAATCACCTGTAGAATTACAGTCAGTTGGTCACTGTCCCTACCCACACAGGCCTTGTAGTGACTTATCCACAGCTGAAAATTTTTACTTAAGAAAGAAATGAAGGAACATTGCTTCCAACTGTGATCACCCTTCACAGCAAAAGTGCAGCAGTTGTGCTAGACATTTGCCATTCACTAGTCTTGCCATGAGCCCACTATCCCGAAGTTGCTGGTGTGCTACAAAGGCAAAGCAGCCCTTTGAAGCAAACACTGAACCCTCTGAAGCCATGAGCTGGAATAAACTTTCTCTCTTACATTGTTTATGACTGCTATTTTGTCAGACTGATGATAAAAAGAACCAATACACCTTATAAAGCATCCCTTTCTTAAAAACTAAGAGTCCTAGGCAAGCCTGAAGTAATTGGAGTGAAAGCAAGACTTTTTTTTTTAATTGGATATTTTCTTTATTTACATTTCAAATGTTATCCCTTTCCTGGGCCCCTCCCCCCTGCAGAAATCCTCTATGCAATCCCCCTCACCCTACTTCTATGAGGGTGCTCTCCTACCCACCCACACACTCCCACCTCCCTGCCCTCGAATTTGCCTACACTGGGGCATCAAGCCCTCACAGGACCGAGGGTCCCTCCTCCCATTAATACTGGACAAGGCCATCCTCTGCTATATATGCAGCTGGAGCCATGGGTCCCTCCATGTGTACTCCTTGGTTGGTGGTTTAGTCTCTGGGAGCTCTGGGGGTCTGGTTGGTTGATGTTGTTTTTCCTATGGAGTTGCAAACCCCTTCAGCTCCTTCAGTCCTTTCTCTAACTCCTCCATTGCAGACCCCATGCTCAATCCAATGGTTGGCTGCCACCATCCGCCTCTGTATTTGTCAGGCTCTGGCAGAGCCTCTCAGGGGATAGCTATATCAGGCTCCTTTCAGCAAAGACTTCTTGGCATCCACAATATTTTCTGGGTTTGGTGGCTGTATACAGGATGGATCCCCGGGTGGGGCAGTCTCTGGGTGGCCTTTCCTTCAGTCTCTGCTCTGCACCTTGTCTCAGTATTTGTTCCCGTGAGTATTTTGTTCCCCCTTCTAAGAAGGACCAAAGCACCCACACTTTGGTTTTCCTTCTTCATCAGCTTCATGTAGTCTGTGAATTGTATCTTCGGTATTTCAAGCTTTTGGTCTAATATCCACTTATCACTGAGTGAATACCATGTTTGTGTTCTTTTGTGATTGGATTACCTCACGCAGGATGGTATTTTCTGTTTCCATCCATTTGCCAAAGAATGTCATGAATTCATTGTTTTTAATAACTTATTAATCCATTAATCCATTGTGTAAATGTACCACCATATCTGTATCCATTCCTCTGTTGAAGGACATCTGGGTTCTTTCCAGCTTCTGGTTATTATAAATAAGGCTGCTATGAACATAGTGGAGCATGTGTCCTTGTTATATGTTGAAGAATTTTTTGAGTATATGCCCAGGAGTGATATAGCTAGGTCCTCAGGCAATACTATGTCCAATTTTCTGAGGAACTGCCAGACTGATTTCCAGAGTGGTTGTACCAGCTTGCAATCCAATCAACAACGGAGGAGTGTTCCTCTTTCCCCACATCCTCATCAGCATCTGCTGTCACCTGAGTATTTGATCTTAGCCATCCTGACTGGTCTGAGATGGAATCTCAGGGGTGTTTTCATTTGCATTTCCCTGATGACTAAAGATGTTGAACATTTCTTTAGGTGCTTTTCAGCCATTCGTTATTCCTCAGTTGAGAATTCTTTGTTTATCTCTGTAACCAAGCAAGTGAAAGATCTGTATGACAAGAACTTCAAGTTTCTGAAGAAAGAGATCGAAGAAGATCTCAGAAGATGATAAGATCTCCCATGCTCATGGATTGGCAGGATTAACATAGAAAAAATGTCCTACTTGCCAAAAGCAATCTACAGATTCAATGCAATCCCATCAAAATTTCAACTCAATTCTTCACAGAAATAGAAAGAACAATTTGCAAATTCATTTGGAATAACAAAAAACCCAGGATAGAAAAAAATATTCTCAGGAATAAAAGAACTTCTGGGAGGGGAGTCACCATCCCTGACCACAAGCTATATTACAGAGCAGTAGTGATAAAAACTATATGGTATTGGTACAGAGACAGGGAGGAAGATCAATGGAATAGAATTGAAGACCCAGAAATAAACCCACACATGTATGGCCACTTGACCTTTGACAAAAGAGCTAAAACCATCCAGTGGAAAAAAGACAGCATTTTCAACTAATGGTGCTCGTTCAACTGGAGGTTAGCATGTAGAAGAATGCAAATGGATCCATTCTTATCTTCTTGTACAGAGCTCAAGTCTTCCACATAAAACCAGATACACTGAAACTAATAGAAGAGAAAGTGGGGAAGAGCCTCAAACACATGGGCACAGGGGATATTTCCTGAAAAGAACACCAATGACAAAAGCTCTAAGATAAAAAATTGACAAATGGGACCTCATAGAATTGCAAAGTTTCTGTAAGGCAAAGGACACTGTCAATTGGACCAACAGATTGGGAAAAGATCTTTACCAATCTTACATCTGATAAAAGGCTAATATCCAATATATACAAAGAACTCAAGAAGTTGGACTCCAGAGAATCAAAAGCAAGACTTTTGCCAGAATGCCATCAGAGCTAAAAGCAAGAGATATCACTCCCATTTCGATTCTTGGATTTGGGAATATTGATGTGGGAAGAAGAAACAGGAATATATGTTGGGTGCTGAATTTCTTCATCTGGTGTTACTAGAGCAGTGCAAATTGCTTCACAATTTGACAAATAAGCATAAATGGTAGCAAGCAAGTGTGCCCAGAAGAGATCATGTCAGAAGTTCCGGTGAGCAAAGAACACAAATTCAGCAACAACCTGCTTTCATGGTAAACATTGTTATTTAATTCCCACAAAAGCTACCTCCCTTTTAAGACTAAAGGCTCTATGATCCAAAATGTTGCTTAATGCTTCTACCACCATTACACACTGCCACAGGAGGGACCAGGTTTCTGCATGAGTTTTAGTGATGATAATCCATATTCAAACCACATAACTCTACAGATACTCTTGCAATCTTTGTCCCAGTCCCACAAGGCACAGTTGCTGGATCCATCACTGTGACCTCACTAATAAGGAAAAAGCATGTTTTAAGGAGTTCTGGAGTATCCTAGATATTTAATATGTGTTTGACTTGTGTAAAGTCACCATTTCTCTTGTGGTTAATCTTTGTAATTACAAATTGTCCCAGCTTGATCAATATTTTCATTTGACTCTTGGCTTACTTTGGATTCTGCTTTGAGCAAACTATCTTGTAATGGTTTGTAATATGTTAACTTGCTAAAATTGTATTCTACTTCCCCATCTGCATCTCCTTGTTCATTTTGGACTCAGGCTTGTGAAACAGTAGATTACTTGGGATGAGCAGGCTAGATGGGAAGAGCTGCCTATTCAGAAGACCACGAGTGTTGTTGTGCTGTGAAACAGTGTGGATGTGAAGCAACACATGACCCTGAAAATGACTTACATCCCCCTGATCCTCCTTCAGTTTTTCAGACTCTTGAATCAGATAGATATGTTTAACTTTATGACAAAGGGCACCACTTCTGATAGACAGCATTATTACCAAGGTCCAAAGCCACAAGAACTGATGTAGGCTTGGTGGTTTCCTCCTGCTGTTGGGCCTCCCTTTTTTGGGTGCCACCTGAGTGGACCTAGGATGTCTCCTAATTTGATTTCTGTTACCGTGATAAAAACACTAGCAAAAACAACTTGTGGAAGAATTTATTTATTTGAAACACATTTTAGCTATGATCTCTCATCAAGGGAACAAAAGGCAGGAACCTGGAGGCAGGAAAAGAAGCAGAGACCATGGAGGAAAACTGCTTACTGGCTTGTTCTTCATGCTTCACTTAATCTGCCTTTACATACAACCCAGGACCACCTGTCAATGGGTGGCACTGGCGCCAGTGGCATGGGTTCTCCCATATCAGTCATTAGTGAAGAAAATGCCTCAAAGAGTTGCCTATTGGCTAATCTGATAGAGGCAAGTCTTCACTTGGTGTTCCCTCTTCTCAATTTTTTCTAGTTTGTGTAAGGTTGACAAAAGCTAACCAGCAGAGAGCCTTGACATCAAATGAGAGAAAATAGTCATACAGAGACAACATATCCAGCTTCAATAAATCACATGAACTCAGTACTATAAAACAAATCTCTGTCTCAGAAAGATACAGAACTGAAAAATAAATATAGATGATAGGGATAGACATACCGGTGGTTCTCACCAGTCATCAATTTTCTCCCTCAGAGAATATTTGTAATGTCTAGACATTGTTCTAACTCAGTATGTGTACATGCCTTTTCTATTGATATCTAATAAGGAGAGATTAGGAATATTGGTAAAATCCCCACAATTCACAAAATTATCTACATCTCCAAATCACAAATAATGTCACTTTAAAGCAATTCTGATGTGGATAAAGAAATATCTGGAGACAGATATTAATTACTTCCCTTGATTAAAGTCAACGATACAGACTTTTTTTATACCAATTGCAGTTGCAGAGCAATAGGGACATAAATGATTTCTTTGGATTGGCTTTGGATTTTATAGAACTAAGATTAGAATTCAAAGTGCTAATGAGCACATTTCCAGTGGTTAAGAAGGCACTTGTAGTCAACAGAAGACTACAGAATTGGAGATACATTAAATATTTCCATATGGAAGGCATGCTTTTGGATGAACAGGTATTTGGTACTTTAGAATATGTTATACCAGAAAGTATAAAAGGACTGATAGGTTTCTCTTTGCTGGAGAAAGGAGGAAAAGGACAAACTCAGGAATTTAAAATTTCATATCAATGTCCACAGCGAGGATGGAAAAGTGCTTTTGTCTGACCTGAAAGAATGTTTATCTTTTGTAGGTAAAAGGCTGGGATTTCTAAAAAGCAAACCCAGGATTCTCCCTGCCCATGCTGAATTATGTAAACTAAATTTCCAGTCTCACAACATCTATAGGAATAAACTGAGAACTTGTTTGTGGGTAAAAATGAGATCGTAAAGCTGAAGTGCAATCCTATGAGAAGCACCTAAGAAGGCAAAGCATCTTTTACTGTTCTAAGTTCTGCTTTACCAGTAGAATCAGCTCTTCTAGGACCTTCTGAGGACAGCTTCTCAGCAACCCATACTGACCTGCAGTGAAGTGGTTGACCTGAAAGGCACTGATAACTCCCTTCTGTACTTAGCCCACCATTATCTTTGCTTTTTCATGTCTACCTAGACTTTAGTTCCAGTATGAAAACCAAAGTACAGCACAGTTTTGTCAGGTACAGCAATTCCTGCATGTCACCCATATCTTGGAAGACAGAGGGAGGAAGAATAGGAGTTTAGGATCATCCTCAGCTGCACTGGGAATTAGAGCCTAGGCTATGACAGATCTTGTCTCCAAAAAAATCAAAGAACAACAACTTGGAAGAAGACCTGCAGTTGCATGATTCTCCCATTTATGTGGTCAGAGACCTGTTAAATATGTGTTTCAGTCAATCTTAAAAATACAAGGTCAAAGTGAAAAGAATATTAAGTGCAGAATTTATCAACACCATCCATCCTGTATTAGCCTGCTACAACAGAATGTCCCAAAGACAAAGGAACTTAAAAATCTGCGAAGATAGGAGAACTTGAATAACAAAATCTATTTCCTCCGAATTTTACAAGACTTGGGTTTTGTGATCAAGTCTCCATCATGCTTGGATTTGGTGAGGGCCATCCCCTGAGGAAGAACTGTCCATTGATATCTTTTCATAGGTTCCTTAAAATTAATAGAAGGAACACTGAAAGCAAATCTTTCACAATCCCAGGGATGCAAAGGGATAGTAAAGAAGCAGTCCTTCAAATCTACTACTATTTTATAATATCCTTTAGGAATGGCTACTGGAGATAAAAGCCCAGGTTGTAAAGCTCCCATAGGTGCCATGGTTTCATTGACCTTTCTTAGATTTTGTAAAAATCTCCATCTACCAGATTTTTTTCTTGATAACAAAAATTGGAGTATTCCTCGTTGACTGAGATTCTATTATATGCCCTGCCTCTAATTGCTCCTGCACAAGCAAGGAGGTGACTTCTATTTTTTCTTTAGATAAAGACCACTGATCAACCCACACTGGAACATCATTAAGCCATTGAATTTTATCAGCATGGGATGCAGGCATGATAGTGGCCATCACAGAAAATACCCAAGCCTCTAGTGTTAGAGTGGGGCTTAGGCCTCTCAAATGCCTTAATGCCTTGTCCTTCCTTTCCCAGCCCCTGACCAGGCAAAAATCCTTGCCTTAGCATCTGTTTAGTTACTACCTCATTAGGACTGGACATTATTAAACCCATCTGTGACAAGAGATCTCTTCCCCAGAGAGTAACAGGCAAATGTGGCATGACATAGGGTCGAATATGTCCTGAATTATCTTCCTCATCTCTCCATGTTAGAAGCTTAGAACTTTGTTTTGCGTTGTTAGAACAACCAAATCCTTGCAGGTGAATGAGAGTATCTGATAAAGGACAAGCTGATGGCCAATCCTGTCCTCTAATAATTGTTACATCAGCCCTAGTATCTATTAACCCTTCAAAACTTTTTGCTTCAATCAATAATTTAAGGTTAGGTCTCTTATCAGTAATAGATTGAACCCAGTACACATCAAAGGAACCAAAACCACCTTGTCTTCTCTCATTCTTAAAGAATTTGGAAGGTAGCTGATGTAAGGGAACTAAAATAAGTTAAGCAATTCTCTTATTAGCTGGTAGAGTTATAATGCCATGGGGGGAAGCAGCCATAATTTTAATTTCTCCCTTATAATCATTATCTATAACACCTGGATAGATCTGTAATCCTTTTATAACAATGCTGCTTCGGCCTAAAAGTAATCCCCAGGTCTCTGGAGGCAAGGGCCCAAAAACTCCTGTAGACAGGGTTTGAACTCCCATTTCTGGGGTCAGTACTGCGTGGGTGGTAGAACTGAGATCCAATCCTGCACTTCCCCCGGGTTGCTCTGATAAGTTCAAAAATGGATTTCCTTGGCTTGGCAGCAGCTTTATGGCCCCATAAGCTGCTTGCTGTGAACATCTGGGGGCCTGAGGCTGGCCCCTCAGCCCATATCTGGACAAGGGACAGCCCTGAATATCTGTTTTAAATTTACATCCCCTAGCCCAATGATTAACCCTCTGGCATCGAGGACAAATTCTGGGGGCTCGACCTGATTGTTCGTTGTGCCTCTGTTCCTGGGACAATTATTTCTAAAATGACCCGAAGCTCCACATTTAAAACATCCTCCACTCCCTCGTTTCTGTGAAAGCATTGCTTGCACAGTGGTCCTGAAAGACCCGAGCCCATTATAAGGAAGTTAGACCCCCCTTAGCAAAATTAAAGCCAGAGATAATATAGCCATATTCCACTGCCTATGCTTTCCCATGAAAAATGGATGATTCTGGCCTGACCCCAGGGGCCGTCCCTCCGGCTCCAGGAACTGACCCCAGGACCTAAATCTTTTGTCCCAGGGAATAGCTAACAGCAGGATTGTTATCACAACCGCCTTATGATGAACTTAGAACATTCTATATCTTCTCATGACGCATAGAATTTCCTTGCTTTGTGGTTTTTTTTCTTTAAATACCCCTGACTTTAGCTAACCGGGGTCGAACTCCTCTGCCTCTGCGTAGGTTATGAGCTCAACCCCAGTGCACTGGTCCCCCGAATAAACATCGTGTGATTGCAGCAAGAACAGTCTCTCGTAAGTTCCTTGGGGGGTCGCGCTATCGCGATACTGGAGTGAGGGTCCCCCTCATATGCGGGGGTCTTTCAGTCCCTTGCAAGGCAGCAGCCATAGCCAGACCCTGATTGTATGAGGGTCCTATTTCTGCACAAAGACGAATGTATCCAGGTAAGTCTGTCTTTGTTTTGTATGGCCTAATAGCTGTACCGCAGGCTGCATTAACATTCTCATAAGCCAATTGTGTAACAAAAGGAACTCCTGCTTGTGGGTCTCCAAAGATTCTACCAGCTGCTTTTAGCAGTCTATCCACAAATTCCTTAAATTGTTCATCAGGAACTTGTTTGATGCCAGATAAATTCCCGTTAAGATCTCCTTTAGTTGTTAACTGATTCCAAGTATGACAGGCTGCCATTGCAATCTGTGAATACACCCCTACAGGTAGTCCAATCTGATTAGCATTTCCTTCATAATGACCCTCTCCTAGAAGCGTGTTAATATCCCAATCTGCGTTACCTGCTTGAGCATTCATTGTGGCAGTTCTCTTACTTGCTTCATACCACTCAGAACTCCAAAGTAAGTAATCTCCTCCTGACAAAGTAGCCTTACGTAAAGTTTTCCAATCTTGGGGGGTTAAATTTGCTTCCATCACAGTATCCAACAAAGCTTGTGTAAAGGGAACTGAAGGCTCATACTGTGTGACACAGCTGTTTTTAGTTCCTTTATCACTTGGAACTCCAACTTCTGCTATTGTCTGACTCTATTGCACTGGGAAAGCTAATACATCTGATATATCTTGCCCTTCCTTGCGAGCCTGATTCACAGCTCTTTCTAGCAGCTATTGGTGCATCTCGGAATCCTTGCTCTTTCCTGCCCTTGATACATTCTTTAGCTCCTGTAGCTCCTTAGTCAATTTCTGTAGCTTAATTTCCATCTCTAATTTATATACTTGCATATCCATCTGGGCAGCATCTCCTGCAGTAAAAGCCATAGGCGGAGCAGAAGATGCGTAAGGAGGCGAATCCTCATCATAATATTTGGCAGCTCCTCTTTCGAAATCAGCTTCTTCCTCCAAATCTAGCTCATCAACAGTGTCTCCTTACCTCTCTGATTTAGAGATGAGAGTGTCCTTTTCTGAGAAAGCTCTCTCTGACAGGCATTCGAGCTGTTCCTAGGCATTCGCTAACGCCTGCAAGATTTCTTCATCTTTTTATTGTCAATAGTATCTTTTATAAGGGCCCAGAGGCAGAGGGTGATAGAATCTGCCTGGGTGGTTCTCAGAACTTCTCCAACCTTTTCCCAGGTTTCCCTATCCAAAGTTCTTTCTTCTGGAAACCATGGACAACATGAATCTATCTGAGCTAAAAAATTTTCTAACATTTGTTTTCCAAACCCAACTCCTATTACCTGAAGCAGCTCCTTGAGGCTGCGGACTAATGCCTGTTTAGAATTCCCCTGTCTCATATTCGCTGTCACCCCTAGGTGAAACAGGCATCGGGTCAACACCTGTTCAGCCTAGCCAGTATCCTATATTAATGCACTCTCTGCAGCAACAGCCTCCAAAACATAAAATCTATAGCTTGCGCTAGCATTAATGCTGTTCGTTGCTTACTACCATGCAGGATACTCTTCTTCTGTTTCCTGTGGAGCTCCACCCAAGACAGCATTTTTCAGTAGTCCTCCCGTTTTCAGTCCCCTCATTTGGGAGCCACCTGTAGCCGTCCAGTGGCTAAGGACGAACCGGATTTACATGAAAGGGAGGCTGGAAATGAAAAGGGATGGGGTGCGAGAGAAGAATGAGGCCAATACAAAATTTTCTGATCAAGGCCCAAAAGTTATTATTATGTATTGCTTTTAAAGGGAAGGCCCAAAGACCCAATCCTTTGTTTCCAACAAGATCAGCGGGCAGTCAAGTCCTCATGGCTCCTGTAGGAAATGCAAATGCAGAGAGGCCAGCCTAGCTCCAGCCAGGTTGTTTGTCACACTCAAGGTTGGGGGAAGGGCACAGCTGAGAAGCTGAAATCCTTAAGGCTTCTGAAAGTTGCAGAGGCTTCAGCATGTGGGATGGGGGATTTCTGATTTCAGCCTGTGAAGAATGAATGGCATCAAAGTCATCTAATTTAAGAATAATAGTGAATAGTAAATAGTTCAGCCTTAAGAGTGACTGATAGCTGTTGAAACAGCTCCATGCCTAGTTGATTGGGTATCCTAATATCACTGAGATACAGAAACAAAGGCATGTCCTCACTGGAAGAAGCTGGTGCTTTAAGGCACCAATGATCATATCCAGTGGAAGGGTGGTAGTAGGGCTCAATGGTAGATGTGTGATCCTGCGAGTTACAATCCAAACACCATTAAATAAAAAGCAAAGAGAAAGTCATTGTTGTTTTTATTTTAGACTCCATTAAGTAACTAGAAGCTACCGATTTAAAATTCCAATAGAAATTTTGTAAGAGAAGTAGAATAACAAAACTATAATTATTTAATGTGGTGAAAATAAGAGAGGAAAGAAAAACTAAAATATACTTAATATATAGAAAGCAAGTATGGTGATATATCTAAATATGAATGTAATGTGTTTATAAAAATATATAGAGATATATATGTTATATGGGGTTATGGGGAGGTAGGTGTATGGGAAGGATGTGCAGGCCCAAGCCCAGGCATCCCTTCCCCCAGAAGGACCAGAAGCACAGGAAGGTATAGTATAGAAATAGAGTTTATTTAGGGCATGGGGAGGGGAGTTAAGAGGGTGGTAGAGGCAGAGAAAGGCAGAGAGGGGAAGAGAGTAGGGAAGTAGAGAGGTGGAGGCCAGGCATGAGCACGTGGAGAGAGGGGGGAAGGGAATGGGGAGAGCTAAGAGATAAGAGATGTAAGAGAGAGGAGGGGGAAGCAGCCCCTTTTATAGTGGGCCAGGCCACTTGGCTATTGTCAGGTAACTATGGGGAGGAGCATACCTGGTTGTTGCCAGGTAACTGTGGGGTGGAGTTTAGACAGAATGCTAACATTCCCATGTTTTGGTTTAATTAAAAAGAAAAATTAGAAAGAGGCAATGGTAAAGCAGGAATAGGGTCATCGTAATATCTGATTGCTTCATGCTGGCATTGGGGGCGACATGTCTCAGGGGAACCTAGAAGAATAGGGTGGGGGATGTTTGTCCAGTCATAGGAGAGTTGGCAGTTTCCTTCCTGTCCAGGGTCTGTGGAGCTATCTGAGGGTAGTTCAGAAGGAACAGGTCCAGTAGAAGTATCTGTGTCTGAGAGGAGATTGGAGCATCTGACAGTTGCTTCTCTGGAGCTGTCCTGGGTGTACTAATCGCCTGGACTTGACAAGATATTGAAACACATTATTATAGGTAGAAAAATAGATTAAGTACATTTGGGAGAAAGAAAAATTTTTTTAAGATGTATATTTTAAACCCAGAGGAATCCCACCCTTTGGAATAGGTAGTAAGTGGGAACTTTGGGCAGATGTATTTATCTGGATGGAGTCTATTGGGTCCATGAGAGGCAGATCTGAGTGGATTTTCTGTAGCTTATAAGTTTATAAAAGAGATAACAACATGAGTTAACAACATGAACAGTCTTTAAGATGAACCTTTTGTGAAGCAGAAGGGACAAGATTAAAAAGTTGAAAAAGTTGGATCGTATAGTGGAATGTTTTATTAGAGTCAGGCAAATTATAGGAACTTAGATAATATTAGGACAGTGGTATAGGAAGAAGACGAAGGTAAGGAGATAACAGATTACATCTGTGAAAGCTTAGCTGTCAATGTAGTCAGAAGTCTGAAAAATAAACAATAATCTAGCAATTATATTATTTAAAAAATGACAGAGTCTACTAGTCAACAGTTCCCTGGTCTCTGTGACAACTCGGGCAGAGTCAGTCTGGCTTTCAAGCACAGAAGACGCAGGGCTTTTTCTCTGTGGAACGGATACACGTGACATGGGAAGTAAGCTTACCTTGGTTTAGTAGCCAAGCCCCTTGATCCAAAGTATCCGGCTTTGTTCACTGCATTTTCAGCGATTGTCATATCAAAATCTAGGCAGAATCCTGTAGCTGTATCCACATCTTCTGAGACCATCTATCATCACCAAATGTCAAGGACTTTGGGAATTCTGTCTGCCATAACTTAAGAATTAACAAACTTCTGGCAGGATTGAGAACTGTATACATTGGTTAGAACTGAATAGAATTTAATAGCAGTAGCAAAGAGTCATATGTCTAGGACCAGAATAAGGAAGCAGGCAGCAGTGGCATAGAAAGAGAGGGAGAGATGGAGAAAGTCCCTTGTGTGTGCTGGAAGGTGGAAACTCGATCAGGGATCAGGGACTGGCATAGCAGGAGCCAGCTGAGGGAGCTGGGCAAGACAGACTTAGAGAGTGAGGGTGCGGGAGGCAGCAGAGTCCCTGGCAGGGGGCAGAGACAGAACCGGCTTAAAGCAAGGCCAAAGCCATGTTTCCAGCAGCTGTGAGCTTTGGGGGGGGGCAACAGGTAGTCAACAGCAGGTAGTCAAACACTCATGGGAAAGCAAGTCTAAGGGAGGGGACTTCCGGCAGGACACAAGGGGCAGAGCCAGACCCACCTTTCCCTGTGAGATCTGAGCAGAGCCAAGGAGTAGAGGGAAGAAGGGCAGCAAGTGGGGTGTCCTGACAGGGAGCACTAATCATACTTGCTTTTCTAGCTAACTAGCTGAGCCAGTGGTTTCAGAGAGCCGCAAATGAGATGGGGAGAGGGAATTTTGGACATCCCATTAAATAGGGACAAAGGCAGCAAAGACTGACCCCTGGGCGAGACACATGGGGGGTGGGAGCTAATGCTCAGAGGCGGTGCTTCTGAGAGAGTCGTTGCCCAGGCCCAGCCTGGAATTTGCAGGGGCGGCGAGAAAGCAAAAGGAAAGAGGAATGTCCCACCCAAGGGAATAAGTCCTAAAACGAGGGTCAGTGAAAGACTATTTCTCATCCTCAAGGACAAAACAAGGTAGCTCTGAACTTAAGAGCTCTCCCTAGGAACCTTTTGGATGGTCATTTACTCAGGGCAGCAAAGGAGTAGCTCTGAGCTCAAGAACTCTTCCCTGAGTCCATGTGGACGGTTACTCTGACCAGTGGGGGATGGGGGCTTACTGGTTCTTTTGAGCTAGCAAGTGTGGATCTCTCACAGTGGCTGAGGTGGGATGCAAACTTGCAGAGTTTCTAATCCGAGTCACATGGCATCAATGATGTGTTTATAAAAATATAATAAGATATATGTTATATGGGGTTATGTGGAGGTAGGTGTGGGGGAAGGGTGTGCAGGCCCAAGCCCAGGCATCCCTTTCCCCAGAGGGACCAGACACACATGAAGGTATAGTATAGAAATAGAAATAGAATTTATTTAGGGCATGGGGAGGGGAATTAAGAGGGTAGTAGAGGCAGAGAAAGGCAGAGAGGGGAAGAGAGTAGAGAAGTAGAGAGGTGGAGGCCGGCCATGACCACGTGGAGAGAGGGGGGAAGGGAATGGGGAGAGGTAAGAGATAAGAGATGTATGAGTGAGCCAAGAGAAAAAGATAAGAGAGAGAGGAGGGGCAAGCAGCCCCTTTTATAGTCAGGCCCACCTGGCTGTTGCCAGGCAACTGTAGGGAGGAGCATGCCTGGCTGTTGCCAGGTAACTGTGGGGTGGAGTTTAGACAGAATGCTAACAAAATGTGTAAGCAATCACATTAAAAATAGATGGTTTGAATATTTTGGATATTGTATGCTTTTGTTGTTGCTGTTGTTTAGCTAGTTGAATGGATGGTTGATTGGTAGTTTTTGTTTTGAGACGGGGTCTCGATGTGTGGCTCCGATTGTTTTAGAATTTACTGTGTAGACCACACTGACCTAGAAAGTTTGCCTGACTCCTGAGTACTGGAATTAATGGTGTGCATCCCATGTGGACCTTGTGATGTTTTTTAAAAATGTGTTATTTGCTAATGTAATTAGATTGTATCAATTCTCCATTTTATCTCAACCTCCTCCCAGAACTCCCAACTTTATAACAGCACTGAGCTTTTATTGAGTAGGTAATCCCCTAGGACACATGACCTTCTAGCCAGGGGATTTTGGCCAGATTTACAGTGCCAGGTTTGGGTTACCTCTTGTGGAGTAATTCTTCAGTCCAATTACAAAGCTGTTAAAATGTGATATTTGGAAAGAAATGAAGTTCAACTATATTTTCTGTACACAATAAACACCATTAGTATAATAATAAAAGTATTTAAAATGAGAATGGAGAGATTTCTTTCCCATGAAGTCTGGTATGGCTAGAATAATAGCAGACAGAGAAAACCTTAAGGCATAAAGCTTTCTGGTAAGAATAATATGTAAGAAGTTTAAAAAATGTGAGATTTTTTGTGTCTAAGAACATAATTTCCAAGTCCATAAATCAAAGGTGTCAGAAAAAATAAAGCAATAAACATCTTTAAAATGCTGTAATTTTAATTCATTTTTCTTGGTTACCAAAAGTTTTAATTTATATGCCACATTTTTTCTCTTTGGAATTATCAGCTTATGTTTTGCTTTTCCTATCAGTTAATATGAGGCCAACATACTACAATCACTTTTAAACTAATTATTTATATGTTTATTTATTTACTTGCTTCTTTATATCAGAAGAGTCTGGGTCCATAGCTCAGGCTAGCATTGGACCTCTGAAACTTTCATCATCCAGAGTCCTGGGATTATAGGTCTCAGAAACTGTTCTTGGCACAAAAATTTGTTTTACCTTATTGAATTATAGCATTTTATTTTCCATTTATATGTATAATTCTGCATAGTTGATATGAGTGAGCAAAACCACATCAAGATTTATTAATTAAATGTAGTTCTATTTTTCTTGTACATTGTTTTATGAATAATTCAATGTTATGGTATATATATATATATATATATATATATATATATATATATATATATATATATATATGACATAGATATCTTTTATAACTGACATGTATCAATTTAAAATTATATCATCTTATATAACAAAGACCCTTACAAACAAAAGATGTATTCTTTTACATTAAAATATCTGGAAGGGAGCTTGGGCCACAGGGCTCCACAGCTAATCAGCGCCAGGACAAAGATCCCACTCAGATCGTAAGAGCCAGGAGTGGGCCAAAGACGCGCCCCACAGCTCACCAGGCACTGCCCTGAACCCGCAAGACACAGGGACGAGGTAGGCGGGCCTAGAAACCCCCCTGGATCCCAAAAGCGGGCGGCTGTGGCAGGAAACTTCTGCCCGGGACACTAGGATTCCATAGACAAGCAGCTCCGGGAGAAAATCCTCTCTCGCAGGCACGCAGAAAAGCCCCTAGCAGGGGCAAGGCGTCCCCAGAGCTCACTGACTCCTCCCGCTTTCCGCGGGCCACAGAGACTGTCGGT
>CM052722.1:4268824-4340367 GCA_028551405.1 Uromys caudimaculatus
TAAGAAAGCAGGCTGAGCAAGCCAGGAGAAGCAAGCCAGTAAGCAGTATTCTTCCATGGCCTCTGCATCAGTTCATGCTCCTTGACCTGCTTGAGTTCTAGTCCTGACTTCCTTTTGTGATGAACAGCAGCATGGAAGTGTAAGTCGAATAAACCCTTTCCTCCCCAACTTGCATCTTGGTCATGATGTTTGTGCAGGAGTAGAAACCCTGACTAAGACATTGGGTCAGCTTTTAGTCATGAGAATGATGATAACATGTTTCCATGGAACAAATGAGAAGGGTTAATTTTAGCCCATAGAATTTCCTTTATTAAATTGGTACCAAGTTTTCCATTTATAAAAGCACATGTTCTCACAACTAGAGGGTGTTCAACTGTGCACCTTGAGATTAGTCTACAACTACAAATGGCTATCCTCTAGACAGGAAATAAATCAATTAACTGAGCAGCCTGCAATTCTTGGCCATTGCTAATCTTTCCATAGTGCCTCAGCAGGATTCTCCACAAAATGAGTACTTTCCTCAATCATAATCCCAACCCCACTCAGCAAATGGCATTCAGAAATATATACATGGAATACAAAAGAATAAAACTTTTGAAACATTTGTTTAATAAGTAACAATTAGCTTGAAAGAAAGCTATTTTCTGGTAGGTAGGTCTAGTGACATTTTTTCTTCAATAAAATTGTTATTAACTCTAGGATTTTTGAATCATACATTCCCAGTCCTCCCAGGTCTGCTCCCACCCTTTTGACATTTTCCCCCCCTCAAAAGATGGAAGAAGAAGAGGAGGAGGCAGATAAGGAGGAGGAAGAAGAAGGAAGAGGAGGAGGAAGGAGGAGGAGGAGGAAGGAGGAGGAGGAGGAGGAGGAGGAGGAGGAGGAGGAGGAGGAGGAGGAGGAGGAGGAGGCGGAGGAGGAGAAAACACACAAGTTCAATTTGTGTTGTCCATATACTCACTGGAGCATGGTCAAACTCCCAATAGCCAGTCCCTTAAAGATAACTGAGTCTCCCTACCCATCCCCATGCACCCCCTGCCAGAATCTCTCAGTTGTGGAAAGCTATACTTCGGCATATTTATCACAAATTTTCAGAGATCTCTTTGATGTTTCCTGTTAGGCTGTTACTTTTTTGGCGGGGAGGGGTGAAGTAGGGGTTGTCACCAAAGGCATCTATGTACCTCTTAACTATAAGTCTGCAGTCATCAATACCACTGTAAAAGTATCTTCCTTGTCCTTTACAGAAGCACATATAGCATGTACTACCTTATGATTTCTGGCTTCAGTATGTGCCTTGGATCTCAGCATGGTCTCCTGAGACAGTACAGAATATAGACATTAATATGGTCCTCTATTGCAGCATGGACCACAGACACACTGGCTCCAGCACAGGGCAAGGTCATCAACATGACCTCAGGGGTAACAAAGGTCAAGGAAACCAATGGGGTCGCCAATAGCAGCCCAGCCCAGGAGCATCAATATGGCCTCAGGTAAAAGGGATATGTCAGGGTCGATGGTCCTTCTGGAGCAGATCATGTTTAAGTTCATGACCCATATTACCATCAAGGGCCATACAGATGTCCATGGTCTATACTGCTGCCTAAAGCTATGTTGATGTCCATGGCAATCCTATTCCTAGTAGCCATGTTGATATGGATGGTACAGTGACCCTTTAAAATGGATAGTAGGATATGCATATTTGTGTGTGTGTGTGTGTGTGAGAGAGAGAGAGAGAGAGAGAGACAGAGACAGAGACAGAGAGACAGAGAGACAAAGACAGAGAGAGATAGAAGGAGAGAGTGGGAAAGAGACAAGATAGAGGGAGAGAGACAGAGGGAGAGAGACATACAGAGAGACAGAGGCAGGTATAGATACAGATACAGAATCTTTTGTCAAGAGATAAGTATATATTTTCCAATAAATTAGTGATTAGTGATAAATATAGGCATTGGAACCTTGAAGATAATTTTATCCAAATAATTGTACATGCTGAAAGTATGTTGTTTGTTGTTGCTGTTGTTGTTTTGTTTTTCAAAACAGACCTGGGAAATCATTATATTATCAAAGTATTTCTAGGTTCTTCAACTCAGACAGGCTTCATAGTAGCAGAAGGGCAAGAGAAGAAATTAGGTACAAAAAATTAGTCTAAAAAGCATTTAAATGGTGATATGTTATATAATAGTACTTAGGTGTTTGTGGAAATCTTGTGAGATGGAAGATACCTAATTTATGAAAAATGTAAATATTTCACAATAGACATATATTAGTGAATGCCGCCTGTATCAATCTTTCTAGGCCCTGAGCATGTTTCAGATATGATGAAGATAGGTACTGCTCTCACAAAATTACATTCTGTGATAAACAAGTCAGAAAGTAAATAAGCAAAGTAAATTCCAATGGAAGCAAAGTACAGGAAATGTGATGTTGACTAAGGCAAGTTACGAGTAAAGGCTGGAAGTTTCAAATTGCATTTCATGGCAAAGCTGAGTTGAGATAGTGGCATTTGGGTTGAGGCTTAAATGATGAGAAATAGCAAGTCCTTTGACAAGCTGTGGCTGAAAGTTCTTAGTGAGGAAATACCAAGTAGAAAGATCCAAAGTTGAGAATAAACTTAACATGATCAAAAGTCAGGAAGGCTGGTGTGACTGCAGTGTGGTAAGCTGGGAATGAGTCATTCTGAGCCTTAGAAACCATGGCAATGAATTGAGGTTGCATTGTAAATACAGTGGAAATTAATGGAAGAGGTTTCAGTGACCATAGGCATAATACAGACAAACTTTTAAATAACATTATAGGAATAGAAGAAGTAAATTTAGTTGGAATGTTGTTACACTCAGAGAAGAGAGATGATTGTTCTAGGTCCAAGAGTCAAAGGTATTATCTATGAATTATGTTTGTGCTTTCATGGAAAAATAGATTTGAAGTACGTCATGGGAATAGATTAAATATGTGGGTTAAGGTCAAGGAGGGGTGAAAGATGACACTGGACTTCTCAGTTGTACCATCCAATAAGAAAAGAGAGAGGCTGGGGTGCCAAATTTTGGGTGCAAGTGTTTGAAGTAAGCAGGGCTGTGGGGGAATTTGTAGAATGTGAGACCACTTAAAATTTTGGAAATATTAAGTTGACTATATATGGTGGCCTGGGACTCAAAGAGGAAATCTGGGCAAGTGTGACTGGCACAATCACCCTTACCCCTTAGCAACAACACAACCTTATAGCTGCAGGCAGAATAAGCCTAGTTTTGTTCAGCCATAATGAAGAATGAAATCAGGTTATTTGCAGAAAAATGGGTATAATTGAATATTATAATGAATTAAGTCAGTCTCATACAAATATGTTTCTCTAACGTGTGGTTTCTAAATTTTATATGGTTACAGAAAAATATGTGTGCGCATGTAAAGTAGAACTGGCTAGAGGAAAAAGGCAAAAAATGATGTGGAGAAAGGGGGAAAATGGAGTGTGGGATCCAGATATGGGTTGTCTTTGTTCAGTACACAATAGATACATGAAAATCATTTCTGTAAAATTAATTTGAAAAAATATTAAAGGGTAGGTGTAAAGAACAGCTGCTTCTTGTGGGTTCCTCCTCTAGGCCTGGCAGTAGTCTCTCTGCATTTAGAAAATAAGTTCATAGAGAGATCTCTAGGATAGGTAGACATTACCTAAACATATCTTGACAATGTCAGAGTCTTCGATAGTAACTAACTGTTGGTCTAAACAAAATAATGTTGGCTTTCTTTTAAAAAGATTATCTTAAATTGTATTTTCTCTTCCCGTCACATCACAGCCCTTCACCATTCCTGCTGTCCCTTGTTACTAGGAGACAAGCGCTGTATGATATTCCCTATTCCCAGCATCATGTAAACTTGATATAGATGCTTTCATCTTAAATGTAGTATATTTAATCCTCAAACAAAACAAGCTGGCATTATCTCACATCTCCTTTAAGATATGATTTTGTTTTCACCCTCTTTTGACAGCAATGCCTTCCCTGCAAAGGACCTATACCTTCTGTCTCGGATTCCCCATTCCTTTGCCTCTCTTGAGCCCAGTCTACACAAAGCCTCTCCCCTTCCCTTCATTTTTGGGAAACAGCCCATGTCCTGGAGGGAATGGCATATAACAATTCAAAAGTTACCTTGTCTTATTTTATGCAACTATTCAAGAATCTTTAACAATCATTCTTTTTTGATTTTTTAAAAATTGCTTTTACTTAGCCTATAAAATTTTGAGTTTCTTTACATTTTTACACATGCTCATATTTACCCTTATTATCCTTTTCCTGTTCCCTCTGTTTCCCCAAGTAATCTCATCAGTTTTCAAGGCTTCTATTTCTATATTCTGTTTGTGACAGCAAGCATGTAGTATTTGTTCATTAGTTCCTCTATTGCTCTCCCCTGTTTTTCCCTCACATTTGCCTCCTTCCCCACCAGAAAGTTTAACTTCTACAGTCATTAATTTCATTGATGATATATACAATCTTCCCTTTCCTTCCACAGTGGCCCTTCTTAATCTCACTTGCTGGTTTCATCTCCTCCTCTCTCCCTCTCTCTGTATTGGTGTTCCTAAGATTTAGCTGTTTTAAATTGTTCCTATCTTAACCTTAGTATTTATTTAAACAACTTTTACAGTATCATGATGCTAAGTGTCAGGACTGTGCCTTTGTCTTCATCCCAGAATGCTCCTTTGAGCAGAAGACTCACATATCAGGATTCAACTGCCATGTGACACCTACACTTCGATGACTAAAGACATGTTGGCCAAAATTCAAACGTTTAGTATTTGTCCTCAACTCCTTTTTTAGCCTTCTACATCAATCCTTACATGTGCTGTCAGCTCTGTCTTCAAAATCCATCTTGTTGCTGACCACAATCTATTACCACTCTAATCCAAGCTGCAGCCATTTGCTAGATACTTGCAAAACTGATTTCTCTCCAATCTTGTTTTGTTCTCTATAGAGGAATCAGAGATTTCTGTAAACTATAGATCAGATCACATCATCATATCATTCCCCTGTTAGAAATACTTTAAAGGTTTCCATTAGACTAAGAAAAGAATCCGAATTTCCATCTCTAACTGGAGAAGCATCTGCTTATCTCCTTACTCTTCTCCACTTTCCACATACTACTCACTTATAATCATTTGAACATGGGCAATCCAATTTCATTGTTGTCTCAGGTTCTTTCTATCTGATGCACTTTCTTTCTGGAATGTTCTTCTGCTATGCATTCTTACTCTGATCCCTTCTTGTCAATTAGCTTTCTACTTAGGTGTGACTTTGTCTGGAGCTTTCTCTAACTGTAAGGACAATTTCCACCATTCAGTGCCCCTCCCCCACACTGTGTTCTAATATTATAATTTGCTGGCAAAATGGTCATCTGATTAGTCTGTTTGTGTATCTATCTTCCCTCGAATTGGTCTTCGCCAGAGCACAGACTTTTGCTCCTGTACGCATTCTAATAACTATACTGTAGAAACAAATATGTAACTTTGTGAATAAGTAGTAGTCAGTAAATGAATGAATAAAGGAAACCATAAAAATCCACAGGAGGAATGGATTTTTGGAGATAGTATGCCTTGAGACAGGGTTTCACTATGTATCCCAAGTTGACTTTGAGTTCAAGAATCCTGTTTCTGCCCACTGAGTGGTAAGGTTATAATGTATATGTACCAGGAACACAGAGATTTTAATGTTACTTTACACGAGATGCTAGTGAAGCTTCTATGTAGAAAGTCTACAGGATATTAGCTCTGTAACTTGCCAGAATTTCACGATGAGAATTTTTAAAATGAAAAAGACATTTGTGGTAATTTTCTGCTGATCATATAACAAATCAGCACAAACACTGTACCTTAAAATAACAGTAACTCATCACTGTAGTATTAAGACAGTTAGAAATCCTTTGTTTTTCATTGATAAAAATTTTTATTGGTTATTTTATTTATTTACATTTCAAATGTTAATCCCCTTCCTGGTTGCCCCTCTGTAAA
The DNA here is from genome assembly GCA_028551405.1 of Uromys caudimaculatus. Taxonomy (NCBI): domain Eukaryota; kingdom Metazoa; phylum Chordata; class Mammalia; order Rodentia; family Muridae; genus Uromys; species Uromys caudimaculatus. The sequence goes on from CM052722.1 coordinate 4,274,814, forward strand.
CCCCCTATCCCAACCCCTTCCCCCTGCTCCTATGAGGGTGCTCACCCACCCACCCACCCAGTCCTGCCTCACTGCCCTAGCATTCCCCTACTGGGGCATCGAGCCTCCACAAGACCAAGGGCCTCCTGTCCCACTGATGCCACATAAGGCCATCCTCTGCTACATATACAGCTGGAGCCATGGGTCCCTCCATGTGTACTCTTTGGTTGGTGGTTTAGTCTCTGGGAGCTCTGGGGGATCTGATTGGTTGATATTGTTGTTCTTCCTTTGAGTTTGCAAACCCCTGAAGCTCCTTCAGTCCTTCCACTAACTACTTCATTGGGGTCCCTGTGCTCAGTCCCATGATGGTTGGCTGCAAGCATTTGCATCTATATCCGTAAGGCTCTGGCAGAGCTTCTCAGGAGACATCTATATCAGGCTCCTGTCAGCAAGCACTTCTTGGCATCAGCAATAATGACTTGCTCTGGTATCTGCATATGGAATGGATCCCCAGATGGGGCGGTCTCTAGATGTCCTTTCTTTCAGTCTCTGCTCCACTCTTTGTCCTTGTAATTCCGTTAGATAGGAAGAATTCTGGGTTGAAATTTTTGAGAAGGGTAGGTGGCCCCATCCCTCAATTAGGGACCTTGCCTAACCTCTCCATATGATCTCTATAGGTTCTCTCTTCCCTTTGTTGGATATTTCAGCTAATTAAAGGCAACAAATAGGCAGGGGTGTAATTCTCTGAAAGTTCCAGGATACACTCCATTTCCTGGATTTCTCTAGATTTTAGAGACCGTTTACATTCCTTAGCCAGGGTACTTTATTACCATATTCAAAGACAGTGACATGCCACCTGCTTCTTACTATGTTGAGCCCTCCTGGATAATCTAGAAATGATCTCTTCATCTCAAATTTTTCAGCATAATGTGATCTTTGAATTGCCACAACCAACCCAAACAAGCAGGAGATTAGGATAAGGATATCTTTAGTAGGCCAATATTCTGATCCAAGAGGTTAATGAAATAAGCTCAAGAAACATCTATAGGAAAATCTTGGTATTTCCTAGTCTTCAGATGGGTGAGTAAAGGATTAAAATATTAGAATATTATGGAAGAGAAGAAAACAGATTTTCATGAAAGAACTTCAAATCCATTGCTAGAAAATCAGTACTAACTATCAGAAGCAAAAACTTGCAAGATTTATTAGTTTTCCCGAAAATAATGTTTATAAAGTTTGGAGGAAGTAACCAGATTTGTAAGTAACTGCTAAAATGAGTGCACAGTTCAAAACAGATATCCAGCTTCTTCCTGATGAAACAATTCACTGGCTTATCTGCTTATCTGAAGTTGAAGAGATCATCCAGAGTATGAATCAGTGTCATAACTTCTGCTAATATCTACTTTTCTGAGTCAACATGCCTGCCTTTTTTTCATAAGAACTAACATGAGAAACATAACTGACTCAGTGGCATTGGAAGGAGGTAGAGCTGAGCAAGAACATTGGTTTATGCCAGCTTAAAATGTCACTGCCCTATAAGGGTACCCTGTTGGCATATTAGCTATAAACTCTACTCCTGATTCAATGTAATGGATTTTCAAGCCAATGCCTTATCAAATTGATTTATGAGATGAATTGCTGCTGTAGCTGAGTTGAACATTTGAGTTCTGAGTCTAAATGGACAAAGATTATGGATAACAGTTCTCCCAGACTGGTTCTGCTTGCTGCTGTCTTGGCCACTCTCACTCTTCCCTCTCATTCTACAAGCTCTAATTGTTGTGGAGAGGACATGGTAAACACACAGTACCAAAGAAGCCCAGAGACAGGGACCTTTTTGTAAATCCAATGTCAATGCATAAATAAATACACCAAAAAGTCTATTCTCAAGATAGTTAAAACAGTAAGTTGTCCCCTAGTCCTGCACTAGTGACATCCAAATGAGGTTGTACTTGGTAACATGGTTGTTCAGATAGGTATTCGGGAGATGAGCTAGTTTACATTGAGAGTTGGTGATCTTCTCAGTGCTTCACTTGTTTCACCTAGAAAATTATGGTAATAAAAGCTAATTTAAGCTCCACACATGAACAAAGGTGAAAGAAGCAATGACCATAATTACAATAATTCAAGTAATGGCTGCCACTAGAACAGGAAGTCCCAGGCACATACATGATCACCCTGTATGTGTTCTGTCATTTACTGTTACAGCTTCACAGGGTGCACATTAATTTATTATTCCTGTCAAAAAGATCTGAGGCATAAAGAAAGAAGTGCTAGGCTAGTGCATAGAAGAGCCAGATTCATGATAGGCTGACAAGGGATGAATCATAATGAAGATGAGGCTTAGTTTAAAATAAAAGGCAAGCAATTGCATATGCATAGAAAGATAAGTACTCTGAGTATTTTGAGGAAATAATTTTACTTTTAATAATATCCTTTGAATCAATGACTACTCAGCAGTTTTTAGTACCAGGGTGCATGGGTGATTATTTTTTATATATTTTTTGTAAACTATGCTATTCACTTTTGACATTTTTGCCAAGTTGGTAAAAACAACAACTATGACAACAACAACAACAAAAACAAAAACCTGCTTTTGCCCATCTGCAAACAAAACACTCTACAGCTTGAAAATGGCATTTGTCATAGTAACAGACTTACAATCCACAAAATACTATATTGATGTATCTTTACCATGACTTTCTATTGCATTTAAACTAAAATATAATTATACACTTCTACAGAAGAAAATGAATAGTGGCTCAATGAAGATACCGCATTTCTAAATAGATGATACTAAAAAACAGTATAAAAAGAAAACCAGACAGAAAACTAAATAAAAATGAAGTTCATAGTTTCATTTCTTATCAATTATTTCTTTTAACAGACAAAATTACAACTGAATTTACAGATCTCAATGGCCTATATTTTCAACTCTAGAACTGGCTAATATTTCATTCCATAAAATACAATATATTACAATGAGTGGAGCAGAGACGAATGTTTTGATAAACAAAAATGGCTACAGAAAGCAAAAGTAAAAGTTAAAAAGCACATTAGTGTTTAAAAGAACAGAAAGACATCATACACACACACACACACACACACACACACACACACACACACACAAACTTGTTAACATTAAGTTACTTTAAATTATCTCCTCTCTCTTTGTTTCTGTCTCTCCCTTTCCCTACCACTGTGGGTTCTGTGTGTGTGCTCTGTGTGTGTGTGTGTGTGTGTGTGTGTGTGTACATACATCTACACTCTTGCATGAGAATGCATGTGGGAATTAGGGATAGGGAACTTCTCTATCATGTTAGATGAAACTGTGTTTTCTGAAAAATGTAGCTATCACCTCTCTAGCCCTAAGTTATTAAAAGACCAAATAAACAGCCTTGTTTCAGCGTGGTGATGTGGAACCTAATCATAAGCTACTTTATATTTAGTTTTAGCCTGGTCTGTTGAAGCCTAGTGCAGGAACTTACTCAGTAAACATGGCATAGTTGTTGTACTCTTGAATTTGCTACAGCTGTGGATAAATTCACATGACTGGGCTCACTACCATTCATCATGGTTGAGGGAGGGGCTTATGAGGTCCCAGTCCTTTCTGAGGGACTCTATTGGCAGTTAGCCTCGGTTGTGGGGATGGGTAGAATTTAAAAAAATTCCTGCTTATCTTAAAATACAGATTTTGTTGGTTTTCCTTATAGTTTTCATGTAGTGTTGGGTTTTGTTTTTTTTTTTCTGGTGCTGCTATGTATTCAAATGCTAAATTCTGTACTTGAAAATCTGATTGCCCTTGATGAGGAAATCCTCACATAACCAAGTGATGCTATGTAAACCTTGCTCCCCAATTTAAAGTTAGTTGGTTAATAAAGGCTAGAGCCTATGTTCGGGCAGTAGAGAGAGAAAGGCAGACCTCGAGGATTCAGTGAGGGGACTGAGAAAAAATGATAGGAAAGAAAGAGGGAACAGGAGAGAGGGGGATGCCATCATGAGAGGAGTTGGACCAGGATCACATGGCCAGGAGGAACAGCAAGTGACAAGGATCATATGGCTGGGATGTAAGTCAGAATAGTTCAAAACCTGCCCAATCTAGGCTTCCTGCTTGTTAATAAAATACCAGGATTATATGTCTTTTATATGGCGTAGCTAGAATAAATAATTATTTTTAAAGTGTAGTGTTTCTTTCCTAAACCTCTTAGAATTTTGGTTGCACTCAGTACTTAATCATCAATGCACAGTGTGTTTCCACCCACAAATCCACCTCTGAAGTACATTTTTTTTTCAGGGTTTATTGGCCAGGTAAGGTATCTCTTTTAAGATATGACACAATGAACAGTATAGTTACCAGAAACTCACCATTCAGCACTAGAAATGAAACATAATGAAAATAGTGATGATGCTCATAGCCATAAATAAGGGTATTTACAAAAAGAACACTTGTCACCAGCATGATAATGGGAAAGAAATCACTTCACAAAGACCACGTATGAACTGAATGAATACATACAAGAAAACAAAAGGATATGGAGTGTGTTTTAGGTGGGTAAACTACTTCTGGGATGGGGCCTGCCCTGGAGTGTGGTTGATAAGAACAATGCCACAACACTGAAACAGATTTTCTTTTTCCCAGCAGGTGTCAATTGCAAATATCAATTACAAGCCTTGTTTTGGTGTGTGGCTCTGTGTCCATTTGTCCTTCCCAGTTTTGTTTGGCTTGAATCTGGGCAGGCCTTGTGCATGCTGCCACAGTCTCTGTAAGTTCATATGTTTATCAGTTGGGTCTAGAAGACACTGTTTGCCTTAGAGTCATCTGCCACCTCTGCTTTTACTTACTTTCCACCACCTTTTCTCCATAGATCACCTGGCTGTGAGCAGAAAGGAGTGATAAAGACATCCCATTTAGGGATGAGCTCTGCAAAGTCTCTGACTTGCTGCATATGATCCAGTTGTAGTCTCTGTGTTAATTGCCATCTACATCCAGAAGAAACATCTCTGATGAAATTGTTTACTGTTTTTTCCATCCATTTGGTATTACTGGGTTTGTTTGTCTGTTCTGATTTTCATTTGGGTTTTGGTTGGTTGGTTGGTTGATTGGTTAAATTATTCAAGAGACAGAGAGAGCATAAATTTGGGAGGCTACAGAGGTGGAGAAAATTTAAGAAGAGTTGGGCATGGGAAAGAATATGATCAAAATATACTGTATGAAAATTTTATAACATTAATAACAAGAAAGAACTGAGTGAATACAAGGGGAGATTTACTAATTAGGCAACATAATGAAGATCTGAGCTGGAGCCAAAGGACAAAGTAAATAATTTTGTGATCAGGAAAGAGAGGAGGCATTTCTGGTAAGCAAAGTGTTGGGTGTAGTGGAATGGGAGGCTCTAGAATATAATACAACACTAGTATAAACTAAGAAATGAGACCTAGCTAAGAAGACATTTTGGCCACTATCATTACTGTCACAACTGCATATCCAGTGAACACCGTTTAAATGAATATTGACATAGAAAAATAGGAAGAACATGGGCAGAACAATGGTTATATGCAGAATTTAGTAAAGGAATGCTTGTAAGATGATGATTTTTAAAACAGAAGAAAAACTATGCACTAAAGAAAGCAAAAGTTCCTTTCAATTATAGTCCCCCCCCACACAACACAACACAACACCTGAGGGCAGCTTGTCCCATGGGCTCCTGCCACCCTTCTTCAGGGTGTATGGGAGTGTGGGATACAACCAGGCAAGCATTTCTGATGAGCTTCTGCTTTGTCCCTATGAGAGAAAATCAGGGTGGGCTGGAGGTGGGGGCATGAGTGGAGATTGTGTAGAACTGAATGCAAAATAGGAAGTGAGGCTGTGCACCATTAGTGTTTGTCATCATAACTGGGCCAGAAGGAGAGACACAAGTGGCTTTTGTTTCTTGGATATTTGTCTCAGGGGGGGTTCTCTTTAAAAACAAATATTATTTACTTATTTATCAATCTGTGCTTTTGTGAGTGCATTGTGCTATAGTGTGGGGGTGGAAGTCGGAGATAAACCTGTAGATGTCAGTTCTCTCCTTTCACCATTTGGGCCTTGGGGATCAAACTCAGGTCTTCAGGCTTGTGGTCAGGCACTTTCACGTGCTGAGACAATTCACCATCCCCCAAGTGGCTTATCCTTTATCTCTTGCATCTTAGCCACTAACTAGGAGATGGAGTCAAAGGGTGAGAGAGAATATGGAGAGCAGATACAACACTATGAAAAATAGAAAGGGCCAAAACAAAGTCACCGAATGTGACTTGAGCTCGGTGTCAAAAATTGACAGGTAGTCACTTAACAAGAAGAAATGGATGGAACAAATTTTTCCATGGATAAACCAGATGTTTGATCACAAACAAGTCTGAAGGCATGGGTACTCTTAAATAGAACATCAGTTTCTGACTTTGAGATCACATCATGGGAGTAGTTTTGGGGGTAAAGTTGGCCACCTTGAGGATTTCTATTGCTGTGATAAAATGCCATGAACAAAATCAACTTGGGGAGGAATAAATTTATTTCATCTTATATTATGTACTCCACAACAAAGGAATATCAGGATAAGAACTCAAGTCAGGAGTCTGGAGGCAGAAACTGATGCACAGGCCATGATGCTTACTAGCTTGTTTTTCATGGATTTCTTATCCTGATCTCTCACAAAACCCAGAACTACTGCCCAGCGGTAACACCACCCACAGTGAACTAGGTCCTACCACATCAGTCATCAAATATTAATCAAGAAAATGGATTACAGGTTTGCCTACAGTCCAATCTCATGGGAGCATTTTCTCAATTAAGACTTCCTCTCCCAAAATGACTCTATCTTGTGTCAAGTTGATAAAAAACTAGCTAACACACTGAGGAATAACCCAACATCTCTAAGCTTTATTCGTTTGTTTTCCCATAGATTTCACTGAAGAGTTCTTTTCTAACAAAAAGAGCAATTACTCTTTCATCCCATCTTAAACAATCCCTGCTATGTATAGAAGATAGTGAGACAAAGGAACCCAATACTTACACTGAATGAATGTTCTATTGCCAGCTTTGTGCCCCCTGATTTGGACCTTTGAGAGTCTCTTTTTGCCCCCTGGATACATATTGGGCTCTCTTCTTGTCGTGGTGAAAGAAAGAGGGAGTGAGAGGAGGAAGCCTGAGAGTTTATTGTCTTGGTCCTTTTGGGAAGAGCTTGTCAGTAGCCATCAAATGCAAGTTGCTAGGTCTTTAGCTCAAAGTGGCTAGTACTGCTTTGAGACTCTGAGGCTTAGAGCAGGTAGTGGTTACTAGCCCTGGTATCATCTATTACGTTTCCCTATACCCTGTCAACCCTTTGGCAAATCGTCTTTTCAATGTCCTGGCAGGACATAAGAAAGGCAGGCAAGCAAGATGTTCTGCTAGCACTTGGGGTTCTGAGCAAGGAGAAGTGAGATATGAGGCTAATTTAATACTTTTTTATGATTTGTTTTGATTTGAAAAAAAAATATATATATATATATATATATATATATATATATATATATATATATATATATATATATATATTTGTCTGTGTGTGGGTATGTACACATGAGTGTAGGTGCACATAGAGGTGAGAGGTGTCAGATTTCCTGGAGCTAGAGTTACATGCAGTTGTAAAGCACTAACCACAGGTCCTGAAAATTGGACTCTGGTCGTCTGGAAGAGCTATATGTGCTCTTAACCACTAAGCAAACTTTGATTGTAAATTTAGCCAAAGAAATAATCAATGTTTCAATATCAAATGAAATAAAAGAATAAAATAATCTGTTATCAGCCCTACAGCCCATACATTAGCACTGCTTTTAGTGAAAAATAGAATACACTTTAATTAATCCATTAGAAGTTACTGACTTAGAAAGTTATGAATTAGAATTGTTATAAGTAAATCCAGATTGAAACTATGAATATTCTGAGTTATAGAACTGTATATGAATTCCCTCTATGTGTGGACATGTATGGATTAATGACATATCATGGATTATAGAACAATGGTTCATCTATATAGGCTTCAATTTTAGGAAAAAGTAATACTTGATTACAATGGTCTCAAATAATTGCTTCTACCAATTCATCTTGTTTAATGGGATAAACCATTTCTCTGCATTCTTTTTCCTATTAGTTTTTTCATACTGACATTCTATTTATAATTAATAAACTTCAAAACCACACTCATGGATCCTAAAGACAGTTAAACACATTTTGTCCAATGAGGTTATATACTCTAATGTTTAACTGGGAGGAACATTGTCTTCAGGGTGGAATTTTCAACATGATTTGATGATACTGATGTTACATATTCTTCATATTTGGAGAGGGTTTGATTGACTAATCTATACAGTCTTATTCCGTGTAGAGAATTGTAAGTGTTCTAGGATTTGAAAGCAGGTGTTGACATGAGTCATTTGATTCCTGCACTCAGATCTCAGATCTTAACATCTGTAGTGTCTACTCTTAGAAACATGATTTATGTTTCTACATTGCAGTGTCTTTATTTAGAAAATAGACCTGCATAAAAGAGTAGTTATAAAAAATAATTTAGGTAACATATCTTGAATTCTATATAGGGACTGGTCCACAATAAGTAATTGATAATTAATGGTGAGCATTATAAAGCAGAAATTTGATAATTTGACTGTGCCTTGTGTTTCCACTTTCTACTTGCATCACAAGGAACTTTGAAGCTCTCCTTTTGTTGGACCCAGATTGTAGCACAACTGATGCCAGGTTGTAGGCAGTATTCTGACCTTAGAATCCAGCATGCAGGCTCTAACACCAGACAAAATGGAAACAAAGACTTAATCCATCAAAGACATAGTGCATAGTTTCAGGATCCAAGAAAGTCCCTAAACATATTATCATTGCTCTTTTGACTCTATCATTGCTCTGTGATTTTGCATCTCATTAACAGTTCTTGCTCACTAAATTATGTTAATAAGGATGGTGTGTGTGTGAGTGTGTGTGTGTGTGTGTGTGTGTGTGTGTGTGTGTGTGTGTGTGTGTGAGGCTTGGGGCTACATGATTTGGGCAACTGCCCATGCAACTTCCAACAAACAATATAGACATTCTACTCAGCTTTAAGAATCTCTGTGTGTTCCAGTCTCCAGGAGCACCAGAGGTTCAGGCCAGTTGACACTATTGATCTCTCCATGGAGCTTCAAACTTCCTCAGCTCCTTCAGTCCCACCAACCAAAGAATGCACATGGAGGGACCCATGTTTCAGGTCACATATGTGGCAGAGGAGGGCCTTGTTCTCCATCAGGGGGAGGAGAGGCCTTTGAGCCTGAGTGTGTTAGATGCCCCAGTATAGGGGAATGCCAAGGAGGAAAGATGGGAGTGGGTGGGTGGGTGGGTGGGTGGGGAAATACCCTTATAGAGGCAGGGGGAGGGGGGAGGGGATAGGGCGTTTCCAAAGGGGAGACCTGGAAAGGAGTAAACATTTGAAATGTAAATAAAGTATCCAAAAAAAAATCTCTGTGTGTTTTCTCTGGTAAAGTTACATCTTCATATCAGTCCTTGGTATGTATTCTTCGAGCTTCTGGAGGGGAAAGCTTTGTGAATCTAGGATTAGATCATTTAATTATTGAAGCAACTCAACCTGTGGAACCTTTGCTCCATATTGATATTGTGAGGTGAGGTATTCATTTATGCTCATTATGAACATATGAGCTGTTTTACCGTAACTCACCAACAAAGTCACTCTCAAATTTTCTCTATGCAAAATTTGGATTAGGAAGGAGGATAAAGTAGAATTAGGAGAGTAAAAACATCATCCATCCTAAAATGGCAAAATGACTTGACTATCTAAGTCTTACTGAGATTAAAAAAAATTCCTTCTAGAGTATATCATCCCTTCAGATTTAAAGGGAAAGTCTTAATAGAAGTTGATGTCTTTGGGGATTATAAAAAGAATGAGCTCCAATAGAGGTGGCAGCAAATGAAGAATGTTCAGAGTGCTTAAGACACAAATTGAGAATTCGTTAGTCTGGAAATAGCTAATTTTCATTATCAAGGTGAATTAAAACTTTAAATAGTGTTTGGAACATATAAATAAAAAATGCAGGGGCATATATATATATATATATATATATATATATATTCATTCATATATATTGAAATAAGTAATGAAAACAATAGAGCTTTAATTATAAAGATTAAAAAATACCATTGAAGCTCTTTTCTGATCCACCTGATCCCTTCCGATCCTTGTTAGGTTTCTTTCAGCTCCTACCCAGTTTGGGGATGGTTTTATTTAGAATGACCCATAGTTTTCATATTTCTATAGAATGAACCACTTTGTCTCAACATACTAAAAGACTGACATGCCTTTTATATGTCTAATGTAGATGTGCTTAGCAAATGACTGGCAGGTATAGAGGAGGTTTGATTCTCTTGCCTGCCAACAAGACAAAGTCTAAATTGTAAATGATATAGTCTGAGCTTCCCCTTAGGTCTTGGGCTTCCCATGTCTTCTTCCCCTTTACTGCCCTGATTCTTCTCTCCCTTGCTAGTTTATGAAACCATTTGCATGCAGATCTTCACTTTTAGCTCGATTGAGGTGCACCTAACCTAAGACATAGGAATGCAAAAGGAAATCAATGGCAATGCTAAGAACTGAGAAAGGTATGTTTTATTGAAGAAATGATACTTGAACTGGTCTTTGTATTGTAGACTTTCAAGAAAGAGACAGAAAAGAGAGCTGAGCCTCAAAGAAATGATGCATGAAGGCACCAAGTGCACCTACTTTAATAATGAGAGGACCTGAAGGAAGGAAGGAAGCAACCCACAATCCTACCCATTTGTGATATCTATGGGCTACAACAATTGCAAGAGTGGCACACTAACGCTAAGGGTATGGTAGTAGCATGCATACCTTAATAGCAACCAATAGATCTCTAATAGGGTGTAGGACCCACTCAACAAGAGGGAAAGCAAGCCTAGTATGGAAGCCTAGCCAATTACTCAGAGCCGGTGAAATCATAGATCTTGTAGAAGAACCCATAACCACAACTTTACTAAACGAGCATTAGCCCTAATTATATTCCAAATATTTGTCCTTATCTATACAGATATTTGTAGTCCTCCCCTTATTAGAGAAACCTCTCTTTGCAAAAGATAGAGACCATTACACAAAACCAGAACTAATCAAAATGCATGTTTGTGGAGCCCAATTCTAATGGATACATCTGCAAAACACTCCTACAACTGAGTCTCAGGGAACATTGCAGAAGAGAAGGCACAACAACTGTAAGAGCCAAAGGATCAGGGAGAATGTGACAACCTCCATCTATAAAATCCCACCAGCAGACCTGCCTACATATGAGCTGAGCAATGGCAACAAATATATATATATATATATGACAAAGTGTACAGTGAAAAGACTATGAGGCCTCAAATCTATACAAAATAACCACAGTCAATCACAGAATGGAATGCTGACAGTGTGAGAAATAATCTTACCCATGGAAAACACAGCAACTGAGTATTTGTTACCAAACATGTCATTTCTGAAAACATACATACAAATATCATTCAATAAACTGAGTAAGTTACATTTATGAGTATATATACATATATGCATATAACAAGAATTAATGAAAAAAGAGGCCATGAATTTGAAGGAAAGCAAGAAAGGATCTCTAGCAATATTTGGAGGGAGGAAAGGGAAGGAGCAAATGACATAATTATAATCCCAGACTATAAAAGAAATTTTAACAAAAGAATGAGATTAACACTTAGAATTAGTGACTCTAGTTTCTACTGCAGCCCTTTTAGACTATGAACACATTATGTAACATCTCTGCTCTTTAGTTCTCTTACTCTGACTTGTCTCAGCTTTCTCATGTGTACACTGGGAATAACAATTGACTTGCGTTCTGTAACATATTTTTCAAACAGAATAAAATATCATTTGTGAGTGCTTAGCACAGTGCTTGTGATAATGATGCATTCCATAAATATTATTTTTGTTGTGGCTTTGGTTGGTAAGAACAAAAGATATGCTATATACACTAAAGATCCTTTGAGTATTTCAAATGTATGTTATTTAATTTAGCTTTATTTTGGTTACTTTTTGTTTTGCCAAATTTGGGAGTTTGGAGAAACAGTATATGAATATCAAGAATTGGATGAAGCCAAAATAAAACTTTAATAATAATGTTAAAGTTGATGATAAAATATTCAAGTACAGTGTTCTCAAGCAAGGTCCAGATTTAAAATTATATTTGGGTTTCGGACTAAAGAGGAATCTTCTAATCTTTCACTTAAGTATTGATCTTGAGATCTACATGCTTCATTTATCAATCTTACAAAGAGATGAATGGCCCTTCAGCATAGAATTTAGGACCTTTACTTGGAGGAGGAGAAGAATATAATAAAATATATTCAAATTAAAAATTCTTTCATAATAAAATATAAAAAATAATTTAGATCCATTCATAACTTATTTGATGCAGTGCCTGGGAATAAAATAAGTATTCTTTAAATGTTAATAAGTATCAATGATTATAGGATTCTTTTTGAATAGGATATCTTTAATATCCTTGTTTAAAAATGGCCATTAAAAGATTCTGTATGATTAGGAAACATATGTAAAATTGAAAACAAAACAGAAACCTCTCAAGTGCAGTATGGAAGCCAGGCATAACAGCACACAGTTGTAATCCCAGAATTTAGGAAGCTAAGGCACAAAATTGTGAAAGGCTTATTTGAGCTAGATGGACAATTGCCATCTAGCCTCTGTACATAGCACATAGCAAGACTTTCTCTCCAAATAAATGAAAAAAAAAAAGAAATAAATAACCAATAAAAATAAATGCAATTTGATGTTCTGTACCCAGAGGGAGAAGATTATGGTCAATGAAAATTTGAAGAAGAATCCTCTTCAGATTCTATTTAATCACATGCATAATCAAGGACCCTGTATAGCAATTTTATATACTCATTTGCAGGAGCTCTGTCTGATTTAACTTCAAGGGTGTGTGAGATTCAAAGGTGCCTATTTAGTTTCCACCTCAAACTCAGAGAATAAGAGAAAACCAATCATAACAACTCTATAAATGTTGTTTCGCAGGTTCTGCATCAAATGTTAATTTTCTGGAAAGATCTTATATTTTCAGTGTTACATTTTCTGCTGGACACAGTGACTTAGAATTTCTAGCTGTTGGGAAGTTGAGGCAGGAGGACTGTAATAAGCTCAAGGCCAGGCTAAGCTATATATGGTGTCTTATACAAAAAAATTATACATACACAAAATTTTCAGATATGTATAGTTTACTTTTTGTTTTATAGATAAGAATTTTAATCGCTTTGAGAAATTTTAGTCTTTTAAGTTTCCTTCTACATTTGTGTTGTCTCTGTTTCTTCTAAATTTATTTTTTTCAGTTTGCTGATATTGTTTCTTTTTCAGACTGCAGTTTTCCCTCACATATCTGGTGATATTGATAAGTCGGTGGGAAGAATCAGAATAATTTCTTCTATGGCAGCAGAAATTGAAAAAAAGAAGAATATAATAAATGGAGCAAAATGGGGCAAAGGTAGAGGAAATATAAAGTTTGGTAGACAGCAATAGATTTGAAAAAGTTTTTCCCTAACTGATATATTTGTATAACAGGCAGTAAGGGCCATTGGAGGGAAAAAACTTTGACTGTCAAGCAAAAGAAAAGCAGATGTGATATTGTCATATTGGCATATTAGTGTACTAAGAGGAGCAAAAGAGGGTCACCAAGATGCACTTGAACTAAGAGCATATGCATAACTCCAATAGTGCCTGGGGAACCTTATTTTAAGACTGCAGAGTCTAGGATAGGATATTTGGTGGTTCATGGCACAAAGCTCCAGTAGTCTAACATAGCAGATGGAGACTCTTATGGGGAAACTTGAAAGGATAGAAAGGAAATGGAACAGGAGACAGAGAGACTCATTTTAGAGGTTTCCCCACCCCTTTCAGTGTCTACTCAGTGACTAAAGCAGGGCCTAAAGTCTGTAAAGAAGATAAAATCTCTTCCTTAATGTCTGGGGCCTTCGAGGCTCCAAGGCCTGACACTGTCACTGACGCATGGTGTGCTTATAGACAAAAGTCTAGTTATGGCTGTCCTCTAAGAGGCATAACACGCAGCAGAGGCAGACACTTATACTCAACCAGTGGTCTGAAGTTGGGGACCCCTGTGGTTGAATTAGGGAAAGGATGGAAGAAGCTGAGGAGGAGGGCAGCCCCATAGGAAGACCAGCAGTCTCAACTAATCTGGACCCCTGAGATCTCTCAGACACTGAGCCACCAACCAGGAAGCATACACCAGCTGATATGAGGCCCCCAACACATATACAGCAGAGGACTGCCGGGTCTGGCCTCAGTGGGAGAAGATGCGCCTAACCCTCGAGAGACTTGAGGTTCCAGGGAGTGAGGAGGTCTGGTGCAGGGGGTGACAGTGGGAGACATCCTCTTGGGGACAGGGGTAGGAGGAATGGGATGAGGAACTAGGGAGGGCAAACCAGGAGGGGGATAACAACTGGACAGCAAATAAATAAATAAATAAATAAATAAATAAATAAATAAATAAATAAATAAATAAATGTAAAAAAGAAAGTCTGGTACCCTTACAAAGGCTATATGTTGATTTGAGCAGTTCCTCAAGAAGGTCATATTAAAAGAATTGATATGGAAGCACATCTCTACAAATGGAGATATCACTGACTGGGGAAATCCTGAGAGCACAGTCCTGTCTCTGCACCCATAGTTGATTGCTTCCAGGGTACCCTCCATTCAAACACCCAAATCCACAGACTCTTGAGTTCTTTATGTAAAATAATATAGTAGCTGTGTACAGCTTGTACCTATCCTCCTGTATACTTTAAGCCAGCTCCAATAAAATATAAGAATAATAAAACATATCCAAAAAATAGAAATATTTTGTTTTATAAATATTTTATAAAATAAATATAAAATATTTTGTTTTTATAATTCTATTATAAGATAACATATAAAACTAAATAAATGTTATACTTTATTAGTTAGTGAATAATGACAGGAAAAAAAACCTATGTACACATATTTGAAGTTGGATAGATGGGCAGATGTGGAACTTGATAACATAGAAGGCAGGGTATACTAGACATTGTCCTAAGTATGAATGAAGCACATTCAGACTTAGTTTAAACCCAGCCTGTGTTTCCTCTCATAATCAACTGGCTCTTTCAGCCTGCTCAGATTTGATGGAGGCAATTGGCTGGGCCTGGGCTAAGACACAAGGACGATCAATAAGAATACTTATAACAGCTAAGGGAACCGAAACCAGGTGAGATGAAACAGGCTGACAATCATAATCTAGACTTGCAAGACCAGATGGACCAAGGGCACTTGAATCCCACTCTGCATCATATTGGAATCAACAGGGTAGTTAATAAAAATATCACCTCCTTGGATAATATCTAAGCTTACTGGTTAGTATTTATGAAACTAAAGTCGGCTGAGTTATAAAAGCCATTATAAATATAGAACCTAATGTGGTCAGTGTACCCTGAATCTAGATATGGCCTTCTGCCTTGCTTTTGTCCTTTTCCAGATATACTATGTATTAGATGCCAGGCAATTATATTTACATTGATTTGTCCTAATAAGGTTCTGGAATAGGGCTGCTCTGTTAATATTTACTATGCGCTCACTGGCCTTTACTTACATGTTTTTCTGATCATGTTTTCTGAACTCAAACAAGCTTCTTTGGATCATTGCTTGCTTTGTTTTATTCATGTATAAAAGTGCAATGAAACTGAAATAAAGTTATCTGTGGGAGTGTGAAAGGTAGCCTGGTTCCCAGTTGAGCTTGAAATCCTGGAGACCTTGAAGGGACAATAGGCATTTCACCTGTTCCAAGGTGACAGTCCCCTGTCACTAGCTTCAGACCCCCCCATATATTTGTGGCCATCAATCACATAAGGGCAATGCCCCAAGCCGCTCCACAGGTAGAGGATGTGACCTGTGCTCACACAGGCTCAAGACAGATCTCCATTTTAATGAAGTACCTAAAGGCCTGGAGTACTTAGCCAATAAGCTTTCCTTCCTAGACACCCCTCCCTGCAAAAGGTAGTTAATCTCAGGCTCACCCTGAGAAGTGGGGTATGGTTTTACTCATCCACTTTCCACCATGACAGTAAATGCATTAAGACCATGGGCTGCCTCTTTTCATCAGGATCCGCTGTGGGGAGCCATGGAGAAGGCCTTCACTTATAGAGCCACTGTCTAATCTCCTGTAGAAGGCCAATCTGCACCCCAGACACCAAGCTCAAGCCAAGCCAATGACCGACAAGCCAAGGACCTTCCCCTCTGGACTAGCTGGAGCTCCCCCCTTAGCCCTCCATAGCCCCGGGCAAGATCCAGCCCATGGACACCCACTCCATTCTCAGCTCTTTCATGGCATCTAGCAGTGCCTAGATTTCCAAGAGCCTGAGAACTAGATGGCCCCAGCCTCCCAACACCCACCTGGAGACAGTATAAAGTAATTGCTGTCCTGACTCCTGGAGTGGCTGAACCCTGTTCTAGAGGACCAATAACCCTACAGCAGATGAAAGGCCAATTTTGAAGAAAAGATCAAAGGAAGAAGCATAAAGGCTTGATACCAGGGCCAGAGGGAGTGAGAGGCAGTACTCAGAGTTGTGCTCTGTGTCTCTAGCCCCAGAGTAGCAGCCTGCTGGCCAGTGGGAGAGGATTAGGGAGGATGGAGCTTTTCAGCCTACAGAGGACCTCAGGTTGGGCTCCAGCTGGCAGGCAGAGGAAGTAGAGAGTTCAGGGCAACTGCCATCTGAAACCCAGATCAGTTAGCTGTGTAGGAGCCCTTGCTGTGGAGCTGGGGGAGGAGCAGGGAGTGGAGGCTAGTTGCCATGGAAGTAGAGCTAGTTAAGTCTGAAATAAGATTTATAGAGTGTAGCAAAGCTGGCCAGGAAAATGTGAAGAGAGAGAGAGAGAGAGAGAGAGAGAGAGAGAGAGAGAGAGAGAGAGAGATCAGAGGAAGGCCTAGGTCTTTGAACTAGGTCAGGAGTTACTCTTAAGTAATCTGGAATTCCAATGTGGGCCTCTGTGGGTGGGTCACCACCTAGGGGTATGCTTAAGCTGAGTTTGCCCCATGTTGGATGCCAGTTGTAGGGTTATTGGTCTCTTGTCTGCTCCACCACAGGGCTTGGCCACTCGGGAAGGCAGAACACAGGAAGTTTGACTATGCTTATCCCATGCTGTTGCTGGGCAGATGTTGGGCCATAGGGCAGCCCAAGGACACTGCTCCTGGGGTGGGGAAGCACATTCTGAGGTGCTGGACAGGTGAAGCTGGCTCAGAGGTCCTGGGCCTGTGACGAGGCTGGGGCCGTCTAGTTATCAGGTTCTTGGAAATCTAGGCGCTGCTGGATGCCATGAAAGAGCTGAGAATGGAGTGGGTGCCCATGGGCTGGATCTTGCCCGGGGCTATGGAGGGCTAAGGGGGGAGCTCCAGCTAGTCCAGAGGGGAAGGTCCTTGGCTTGTCGGTCACTGACTTGGCTTGAGCTTGGTGTCTGGGGGTGCAGATTGGCCTTCTACAGGAGATTAGACAGTGGCTCTATAAGTGAAGGCCTTCTCCATGGCTCCCCACAGCGGATCCTGATGAAAAGAGGCAGCCCAAGGTCTTCTTAATGCACTTACTGTCATGGTGGAAAGTGGATGAGTGCCAGAGACCAAATGGCCTTGTTTGAACCTAAGGCCTTGCTCTTAATCAGCTAGCCAGAGTGTCCCAGGCTCCACAGCAGGCATTCTTTTGATTCCTTCCCATTCCTACTGCCTCCAGCAAGTGATAAGATATCCTATTTGAAGAAGCCTGCAGCTTCAAGACAACAATGACTGTCATCCTGATTTACAGCTATGTGTGACATTTGCTTACCTTAGGAATCCCCCTTCCTCTGTCACTTCCTGCCCTAAGTGCTTATATATGGACCCAGAAATAAAGATTATTAGGGAGCTTGATCGGACTTTTCGACTTGCTCCCAGGTAATTCTTGTTTCCTGTCATCTTTTCATTATTCGCAGCTCCCTCCTCAGCAACTGAAAGTCCTGCAGGCAGGACACTTCGGACCTTGGTCGATAGTCCCTCCCGGGAGGGCCCCCTGGGTGGGACGGGACAGTTAGCTCTTTGCAGATGAGTAAAACCATACCCCACTTCTCAGGGTGAGCCTGAGATTAAATACCTTTTGCAGGGAGGAGTGTCTGGGAAGGAAAGCTTACTGGCTAAGTACTCCAGGCCTTTAGGTACTTCATTAAAATGGAGATCTGTGTTGAGCCTATGTGAGCAGGGGTCACATCCTCTACCTGTGGAGGGGTTTGGGGCATTTCCCTTATGTGATTGATGGCCACAAATATATGGGGGGTCTGAGGCTAGTGACAGGGGACTGTCACCTTGGAACAGGTGAAATGCCTATTGTCCCTTCAAGGTCTCCAGGATTTCAAGCTCAACTGGGAACCAGGCTACCTTTCACGGTCCCACAGTTGTCTACATCATTAGACAATGGTCTGCCCATTCTTTCAGGTCCTGAGATCCCAGGTCTCTTAGACACAGTTCTACATAAATCAATGAAAGTCAGCATATGTCTTTGTCCATTTTTTTGTTGTTGTTGCTGAAACTCAATAATGCAAACTGAGTAGTTACCAAGAAAAGTGGTTATTTGGCTCATAGTTATTACCATATATCATGATAACCAAGATGAGGTAGCTCCAATTGATGTGACCCTCACATTGCTTCAACCCATGAACCAAAAAGGAAGGGGTGTGGGCATATGCAAATGAAAAGAAGGCAAACATGCAGGTCTTGTACTTGTTTTAAAATACCGTTCAGTCACAATTTAGATCCCACTAGCAAGGGTGTCCAATCCTTGGTTATTGCAGTATGACATTGTTAACTATAATGTGTTTATTAGACTGCATTCGTAACTACCTTTAGATGCATGTGGCCTGTGGGACACAAGTTAGAATATACTGAAAAAAAATTATAAGAGAAAGGCATTAAGATTAGCATGGGGTCTCCAACCCCATGATGAAAACATCTCTCAGTGGTCCCCATCTCCCAGCATTATCAGGTCGAGGGATAGTTTCTGAGACAAGAACTTTCAGGTGATGCATGCAAACCTTCAGTAAATGAGGACATGAAGAGACTTCATATTCACATCTCAGTGTATTCTACATTCTTAAACATAGTACATGGGCACAGACTGTAAATTTATTAGCCAAGAATAACATTTGATTTATAACAAGTTGTCACTAGTTAATATCTTAGGGTCACCTGACACCCAGATCACAGAAGTATGACCTGTCTTAGATAATCCCTCTTTGTAATATTCCAATTTTTGAACCTCATATGTCTTCCCTCTAGAAGAGTAATCTGATTACACAGCCCTGTGGAGAAAAACAGGAAAGTGATTATTCCTCCTTGTGAAACAAACAAACAGCACTGTGGACACTAGACAACATGGACAAATGAAAGTATATCCAGAAGAATTTATTTTTCACTCTGTTGTAAACTACAGGTTTTGATAGGGCTCATTTCCTGTGCCAGTTAAAGAATTAAAGACAAGGGAAAATATCAAGCTCACAGTCAGCAGCAGGGAACATCTCACACACAACAGACAGAATTAATCAGTGAAGAAAGACTTTTATTTGACATGAGTAAACACATATACAGGAGGCATACAGAGAAAAGACCTTGTGCTTCGCAGAGTGGGGGGAACTCAAGAAACCAAAGTCTGGTCTTTCCTAGAGGGTTAGGGTTTTAAAAGTCTTTGACAGTTGCTTCTTCCTGATTTAGTTTGAACAAATACAGGGAAGTCAATAGGCCTACAACTTTGGGTAAAGGTATCCTGGTCCAGGCCTTGAACTTGTTGCACTAGTCCTTTGTTTCAGGCTGCCTTTGTCCCCAATGAATGAGAAAGAAGCCAGAAGTTTGTGGTCCCTTCCCTGTTATGATAACAGATGCCTATCAGGGAGGGATCTGTATAACTCCTAGCCCCTCAAATATTTTCTCACAGCTGAAACACACTTGTGGTACAGTGAAGGCCCCAGCAGTGCTGACCAGTGAGGATGGTGTTACAGAGCCTGGATTAGAGTGGAATACATTGCAGCAGCATGTTGGGGTTATCCACAAAAAATAAAGAAAAGAGGCAAGGGTCAAATATTACTCAAAGACAACCATGCTGGCTGATTGAAATTTTCTAGCAGTACTGTTTCCTACTGTGACAGAAGAGCTTAAGCACAGAGACATGGTGTCAGGAAAGAAAAAAATGAAAGCTTTAGTCCTCATGCTTTTAATGTCTAACTGTGAAGAGCCACGGACTCAGGAGTAACTGCAATAGAAGACAATGTATGAACCTCTGGAGGACATACTCAAATGGTAGCACTGCAGTAAATAAGTAAAGAGATAGGCTCCATTTTCACTCTGTTGTGTGCTGCACAGCTGCAAACATGGTGCTCAGCTACAGACTACAAGACTGTATGCACTTAGTAGCTGTAGTATGTGGAGGTAAGCAATGCTGAGTTGCTAGCAGACAGACCTATACAAGAAACAGGAAAAAAATCACATTTCTGGGCTGAGTTGTAGAAAAGAATAACAGGGTGGTACAAATGAGAACACAGAACACAGCCAGTGGCAGATAGAGAGAACATCTGCTTTACAGGGCTGCAGAGCTGAGAGTGAGTTTGCAAAAGAGACAAGGAACATTGGTAAACATAAATTCCCACAATTAACTGCAGCTATTTAGGAGATCTTTTGTTCATGCAAATTCTAAAGACAGGAACAGGGATAGGATGTTATGTGAACATTCAGACGGAGAGGAAGCATTCTGGAAATGGTGAAATCTTGAGGAGAATCTGAACCTACAAAGCCATAATTTGTTTAAAAATTAGCTAACGGTGATTTGTTTTGATTGGCCGAAAGACTGGGCTTCTAAAATAATTCAAATTAATGAGTCCAAGTCCCTGAAGGGGGATCCATGGCAGACACATCCTTATCTTGCAAAGCTTTCTGTGTGAGCTCAGAAGTCTGCAGACAGAATCGATAGGAGGGTGCAGCATCTTTTCTGCCTAGGGCAACTAGGGACTCCATTTGTTTTTATTTCTACTAATGAAAACAAATAGGTACAGATGGTTCTAGGGAAAAGAGATACTCTCTGGATCCTAGAAAGAATCAGAGTCTGCTCTTCTTGGAAGCTGTGATGAGCAAGCCCACTAGAAAAGAACCTTTAAATAATTGGGAGAATTGCCAAGAGAATTCAGAGAAAGCACATTGTTCCTAGGGTGTTTCAGGGGTCTCTGTAGCAGCCATTCTCTCCTCCCCATTCCTCAACATGTACAGAAAAAAATAGGAGACACCAATTTCTGTGCTCCCTTTCACAATTCATCTAGGTATCGTTGGTGTTCTTTTAAAAATTATAATCATTAAAAAAGTTTGCTGTATTTTATGACTCACTGCAATGTGATAGAGTTTGAACACTTTTCCAAAGTTGAAATAAAAGACCTCTTGAAGTATATTGTATTCATTCCATGGGAAATCTACTTTAAAGGCACTACTCACCTATTCATACTCATTTATTTATTGAATGATGGAGTAAAACAGATTCTCACTTGATAATTTATGCTGGCCTGAAACTCACTCTGTAGACCACTCTGTCCTTGAACTCAACATGGTCCTCCTGACTCAGCCTTCTAAATTCTGGGATTGCAGTTATAAGCCATATACTTGGCTTCATTTTTCAAATACAGTGAACTACCACTCCCAACTTGAATTTTTATTTAATTCTATATTTTTGCACTATTTATTAATATTTTCAAACTGGATTGATGAATTCTTGCCTTCTGAATAAACTGAATGAAGATTATCTGTAAGTCTGTTCAGGAGAGTTGCAAACAACACAATCTACTTTGATTGATTTGACTGAAAATTAAATTTATAGATATTAGGCAACTCAAATAATCCTTTCCTCTATGAATGTCAATATCATATCCTATGACCTAAAGAAAAAGCACCTAGACTGCCCTCATGCGAAGCCAAACGCTAAATGCTAAGAATCTGGTCCTACCACACACTAACTAGTACTACTATCAGCTTTAAAAAAATTATTTCTGCATCAAGACTTTAAGCTTGAAAATCTCACAAATCCCCACTTCTAGGTGAAGAGGTACAGATAATTATGATTGCTGACAGAGGAAGAATCCCTGATAGATCATCAAATCCCAAACTGTCAGTCCTAAATACTTAAAGACATATACATATGAACAACATTAAAAGAATATAATAGGGTGTGTGTTGTGTGTGTGGGGGTGTGTGTGTGTAAGTGTGTGCAATTCAGCTGTTCTCAACCAGTGGTTCGTGATCCCCCAAAGACTATCAGAAAACACAGACATTTACATTGTTATTCATAACAGTAGCAAAATTACAGTTTGGAAGTAGCAATGAAAATAATTTTATGGTTGGGGGTCACCTCAACATGAAGAACTGAATTAAAGAGTCACAACATTAGGAAGGTTGATATCCACTGAATAATTAAAGAAGGACAAATTTTAGAAAAAAAATAGAGGAGTGAAAAGTTGGCATTGGAGGGGGGAAGGGAATGGTGTATGTAAATGCAGTACTCATGTATGATTTTTAAAAATAAAAATAATTTAAACTTGAGCCAGCAAGATGTCTCAGCAAGTAATTTCCATAAAATCCTAATAATCCATGTTTGATACTCAGAACATTTGATACCCCCATGCCACTACATACATCATACAATAACAATTAATAATCAATAAATTAATAATTAATATTAATAATAAATTAGTAAAACAAGAATTTAAGCTTAGAAATGCTTTAGCAAGTCAGGCAGTGGTGGTACAGAGTGAGTTCCAGGACAACCAGGGCTACACAGAGAAACCCTGTCTCGAAAAACCAAAAAAAAAAAAAAAAAAAGAAAAGAAAAGAAAAGAAATGCTTTAGCATTTATCTGTACTTACACCAGGAGAAACTCCATGCAAAGATTGTTTCATTGTTGTTGTTGTTTTACATCGAGATTTAAGTCTTTAAATGATGTGTCTGATTCATGTTGTTTACTGCATAGAGGCTGGGTACTGGATTCACATTTCAGTACTCTGAAGACACACGACTGAGAAGGTGGAGGTTTTCTCAAAAGTACAAATGCTTTTGAAAGCAATAAAAAGGGAGCTCTAATAGAGGTCTCCTTAAACAGACAGCTAGCTCTCCTTATGTGGTATTCCTATGTGTTACTTCTCTATTACCCTACTGAATCAGCAGGATCTGATGCTAGTTTCCTAAACAATTTTATATTTTAATATATATATAGGTATAAACAACTTCTCATCCCACTATCTGAACTGAACTCATCATGTTGAACATTCACTGTTAAATAATTCAAAGTGCTCAAAGTTTAGTTTACATGAATACTGTTCTATTCCAACAAATTTCTAACAAACACCTTTACAACTTTAATGTCCTGTATCACATGTACTTTTAAAAACTGATTTCTTTAAAAAAGGGCATGGGTATTGTTTGAGAGGCCCTACCAGCCGCTGACTGAGAAAGACACAAATAACTATCTCCAACCATTGGACTGAAGTTGGGGAACCCTATGGCTGAATTAGAAGAAGGATTGAAGAAGCTAAAGGGGAAGGTGACTCCATAGGAAGATCAGCAGTCTCAACTAACTTTCACCCCAGGGAGCTCCCAGATATTGAGCCACCAACCAGGCAGCATACATAGGCTGGTCTGAAGCCCCTGACACATATACAGCAGAGGACTCCCTAAATAAAATAATAAAATAAAATAAAATAAATAAAAATCAGGATGAATTCTGGGTAGATGGCTCTGTTAATAAAGTACTTATTACCCAAACATCAAAGTTCTAAATTCAGTCCCCAGAACACACGTAAAAAATCTAGGCATGGTGATATATGATTGTAATTCCACCTCTGGGGCAGTAGAAGCTGGTGAATCCCTGGGATTCACTGGAAAGTCAACTCAGCCTACTCAGTGAACTTCAGGCCAGTCAGAAACCATCTTGGAAAACAAAGTGGATGCTTCCTGAGAAACAGTGCTCAAGGTTGTATTCTGGCCTCCACAAGTACACACACACACACACATACACACACACACACACACACATCATGATGAAAAATATCCTTTTCCACAGTTAATATACACTAAAAATCTGTTATTTACATGACTATCTTGACAATGTTGGGGATTGAACACAGGCCATCAGACATAATAAGTGAGTGTTTTACCACTTAATTACAACCCTAGCCTTTTCTGAATGTTTATTTTGCAATATTTCCCAGCCTGATCTTTAACTACTATGTACTAGGCAGCCCTTTAATTTGCAATTCTCCTGCTTCAGCTTCCCTAGTAGCTGGGGCAAGCCTTGTACCACCAGACCCAGAGAATTAAAGCTTCCTTTAGAATACCAAATGCCCTTTCTTTTTCTTGAATGAGGACTGTTTCCTGTGCCCAAATATTCTATGGCATCATCTTCATAGATTCTAGGCCTAAGCATCTTAGCTACAACTTTATATCTCGCTCAGTCTGTATTTACTGGAAGAACTTATGCATCCAAAAGGAGCATCTGTTTCAGAAACAGAGCCATACTAAACCAACAACACAATAGCAAACTGAATCCCATAAAAGGGAAAATTTATTCTGCACCCACTGAGCACATTTACAATATGCTGGGCACTGAATAGCAGGCGAGGGATGGCAAGATAAATAATAGACTGTTACTGCTCTCCAGAGTGGTAAGGATGTATCTAGTGAGGGAGACAGAAACATGCAGCCTTATGTAAGAGGAAGATGCTTACTAGGAAGCTAGTGCCTGAAGTTTGGGTGGATATAGGAGCGATATTTGAGATCATATTTTGCACATCTTGGAAACAGCTTGCATTTCAGACTAGGTTTTCATTTAAAATTATTTGCATAGACAAAGCAAATATTCAGAATTGTCTAAAATCATGGCATTAGATAAAGAATGTGTGGGGATTGGTTGTCCTAGCCTAGAGACTTTTCTAGAGGTCTATACATATATCAATATATAGACTTCCAACAGATTGAAAAGCATCTCAGGCAATTGTGATTTCATTAATCACCTATTATCTCCTGATATCAGCTTTATAATCTTGTTTAGAGGCAAGGTATGTGTATCTATGGGAGTTTAATTCTATTAAGTATTTTAACATTCCTGACGTCACCTCACATGCAGAGGAGATACTCAGCTGCATGCTTACTCTGCATTGAATTCCACCAGCAAGAACAATAGAATTTCCTTTTAAAAGATTGGGTTGAGGCACAGGAAATTTAAAAGATACCGGCTCAGTCACCACAACAAGCAGTGATGTGACTGACAGATCGTTTCAGTTTTATTTATGTGTATTTGTGTAAGAGCATGTGCCACTATGTATGTATGGGTATTCATGAAGGACAGAAAAGAGTGTTAAATATCTTGAAGGTGGAATTACAGGCAGTTGTGAGCCACTCAACCTTGGTGCTAAGAACCAAATGCTAGTTCTCTAAAGAGCAGTACCTGCTCCTAACCACCGAGCTATTCCTCTAGCCTCAAGAACAACAGAGTTCTTAAAATGAGTCTGATAGTAATTCAAGGGGGAAGCATTATTCTGGAGTTTTTAAAATAAAATGTAAACAATAAAAACCATAGTTAACTAAAGGCTACAGTGGTTAAAAGCACTTGATGTTCTTGTAGGAGACCTGCGTCTGATTCCCAGCACCACATGGCATCTCACAAACATCTGTAACTCCAGTTTTGAGGAAACTGATGAACTCTCCCACTGAGGTCACAATACACACAGGTGGTGCACATACACACGTGCATGTAAAACATCAATACACGTACAATAAAATATGAAAAAATTATATACATTTAAAAATAAGGTAACACAGACTTTAATATATCATATTCTCGTGTGTGTGTGTGTGTGTGTGTGTGTGTGTGTGTGTGTGTGTGTGTGTGTGTGTATCAAAAGAGTATTCAGGGGCTGGTTCTTTCCTTTTATCTTTATTTTTGAAGCAAGATCTCTCTTGTTATTTCTGCTGCTGTAGCACACATTATAGAGTAGCCAGCCCAAAGTCTTCCAGATGATTCTCCTAGGTCTTCTATCTCACTTTCAGAATGTTAAGACTACAGAGGTAGGCCATGACATCTAGCTCTTCTCAGATATCAAACTCAGATTTGCTTGGGAATTGAACCACTGAGCCACCTCTGAAGTTCCTTAGTATATTATATTTTTTAAATGGTATATAGAACACAGTTCTTATCTCATTATCCAAATGTTTAAAGGATATTTAAAAATATGAAAGGCTCTACAAATCCTTAGAATATAGTAAGTAATCAGCATTAAAACAGGTTTGAAAGTGGGGGTGGGGTTCCCTAAAGAAAGCAACGTGACTACAAAGTGGGTCTCTGAAGCATCTAAAAGATAAAAAAAGACAACAGCTAGCCTGGTGCTAATTTAAGTTTCATTTTTTCATCTCCTAATGCCTAGTACATAACACTGTAAAATTGGGTTGAGGCATAGGGAATTTAAAAGATACCTGCTCAGTCACAACAACAAGCAGTGATGTGACTGACAGATCATGCTCTCCACTAGAAATAGAATACCTCCCGTGTCTTAAAATTCTTCATGGATACGTAGAATTGAGAAGACATAGCATGAGAAGCTTGCTTGGCCTAAGTTTTCAATCTCCTGACCTCCTATTGCTTGATTTTTGAGGATGCGAATACTTCCATGTATAAACAATTATTGACAAATACCAATGTATATTTAAGTATTCACAGCAAGAACCAATTCAGGTCTTAGGTTTGCCTGAATTCCCTTTCTTAATCTACATATAACCTTACCTAAGATTCTCTCTCTCTCTCTTTGTGTGTGTGTGTGTGTGTGTGTGTGTGTGTGTGTGTGTGTGTGTGTGTGTGTGTGGTTACAAGTAGAAGAATCTTCTACCTTTTTAAAGTCATATTTCTCTTTTATCATGTTTATTTCATGTATATGTATGAATGCTTGCCTGTATGTGTTTATGTATACCACATGTGTGCCTGGTGTCTGTAGAGAACAGAAGAGGTCACTGGATCCCCTCAAACAGGAGTTTCAGATGGGTGGAAGTCACCATGTGGGTGCTGAGATCCAAATCCATTTCCTCTGCAAGAACAGCAAGTGCCATCTGAACCAGGAAGCCATCTCTCCAGTCCTTCCACCTTATGTCTTTGAGACAGTGTCTCTTACTAAATATGGAGCTTGGCTGGCATAGAGAAAACCTCAGCAATTCTCCTATTTGTACCCCTTAAGGTGCTTATGTTACAGGCATACATGTGGTCATGCCTGAAATTTTCTATTGATGATGGTCTCTGAACTTGGGTTCTCATATATGTACAAATGCCCTTACTCACTAGTCATATTCCTAGATCCAAATTTAGTTTACCACAGCAAAAATTACAACATTCATGAGTGTACATAGTTATATGACACTTCAGGCAAACTGCAATCACTTCTTAATCATCTGAGCAGAAGATTGTATTTCAAATTTCTATAATGAATTAATTATACCTTTCCTTTAGTTGAACAATATTTTTAGTCCTTCCTTTTTTTTTTTAGAAAGAAACTGATTCACATAAGTTTGCCTTTTTCCTGTGGATATTATATTACATTTCTCTTTTAGATCTAGCTTAGTCTTGAAGCTTTATTTAATGCTCCAATTAATTATAGGAAATATTGTTACTTTATCTGGGCACACAGTCTCTATTAAAGACTAGCAGCCATGAATCCTCAACAATACCCTTTATGTCTAGAGACATTTTAATAGTCATAATTGGGTAGCAATACTATAGTCATCTAGTGAATATAGGCCAGGATCGTTGCAAAGTACTCTTTAGCCTCCAGGTCTGGCCCCCAGCTCCCAAATTCTCCAGCCCAAATGTCTGTGGTTTATAAACTCTCTTCTTTTGGATTAATTTTGTTCTTTGAAAGCTTCATGCATGTGTATGATATATTAGGATTATTCCCTGTCCTATCCCCCAGTCTTTTTTCTCCTCTCATCCTTATCAACTAGACCCCTCTTCCCTATCAGTCCCTTAACTAGATTCATAATTCATTCTCAATGTTTCTGTGAGATAGGTATGGACAAATGCCACTTTCAGCCTTAACCATAAAATTCTTTCCTTTGAGTGAACAGTGGCATACTGGTTAATTTTTGTTGTTTTCTTTTCTTTTTTCTTTTTTAAACAACTTGACACAAGCTAGAATCATCATCAAGGAAGAGAGAACCTCAGTTGAGAAAATACCTCTGTCAAATTATCATGTAGACAAATTTGTAAAGTGTTTCTTGATCAATGACTGATGTGGAAAGGTCCAGCCCACTGTGGGTGGTGCCACTCCTAGAAAGCTGGTCTTGGATGCTGTACTGGCTGGTTTTGTGTCAACTTGACACAAGCTGGAGTTATCACAGAGAAAGGAATTTTGGTTGAGAAAATGCCTCCATGACATCCAGCTGTAAGGCATTTTCTCAATTAGAGATCAAGAGGGGAGGGCCCCTTGTGGGTGGTACCATCTGTGGGCTGGTAGTCTTCCGTTCTGTAAGAAAGCAGGCTGAGCAAGCCAGGAGAAGCAAGCAAGCAAGCCAGTAAGTAACATCCTTCCATGGCCTCTGCATCAGCTCCTTCTCTTTGACCTGCTTGAGTTCCAGTACTGACTTCCTTTTGTGATGAACAGCAATTGGAAGTGTAAGCTGAATAAACTATTTCCTCCCCAACTTGATTCTTGGTCACGATGTTTGTGCAGGAATAGAAACCCTGACTAAGACAGATGCTGTAAGCAAGTAAGCTGAGCAAGCCATAGGAGAAAAATCAATAAGTACCTTTCCTCTGTGATCTTTGTTTCAGTCTCTGTCTCCAAGTGCCTGCCTTGAGTTCCTGCCCTAAGTTCCCTTCATTATGAACTATAAATTGTAAGCTGAAATAAACACATTCTCTTTTAACTGCTTTTAGTCTTGGTGTTTATCACAGCAAGAGAAAGAAAACTAGAATAATGAAAAAAGAGACCCACGGCTGAACACAGTGTTGAGAAGAAATGAGATTTAAACAAAACCAAACCAAAACAAAGAAAAACAACAACAAAACTACATTTAAGCTAAACTCTTATATCCTTGTTTGCCTCATCAGTAGACAACAATTTAAAATGGCCTCTGAGACATTCCAGGATCATGGGATCAAGCATCACCAGTACCTCAGCCCTAGTACATAATGTACATTCACCTTGAAAGCCCCTAGCCACTCTCAAAGCTTTATATAACCCTTATTACCTCTGATAAAGAGAACCGCAACACTGAGAACAGTTTCAGGTAAGATCAGTGAAGACTGAGCTTTATTTAATTTTATTGTTATCAATACCACTTTCTCCCACATATAAGGCTTTGTAGTTCTTCATTTCTTCTGGTTGTAAAAATCTACTGCTTCTGCAAATACCTAAAATAGAGGGAAAATATTTTTCATTTTAATTTTATCTTGCCCCTGCTCACATCTAAAATGCCAGACACACCCAGTTTCTGCTAAGAAACAGCTTTGTTCCCAATTTCTGGTATACCCAGACCAGGTTACATAATTTCATTTTCTTCTATAATTCCTCAGGTTTCTTTGACCCTCTTGTTTGAAACAGCAGTAGCAAGCAGACGTTATAACTGTGACAGTTTCTAATATTCTATCCAGGACATCAAACTGTGTGGACTCAAGCAGCCAATTGTCATACTTCATGGAAACATTTCATCTGTCATTTTAAATGATACTTTTCAAAAAAAACATTTTTTTAGAATTTATTTTATTTTATTTTTTAACTTTTTTTATTATGATTTTTGATACTTTCTTTACATTTCCAATGCTTCCCCCTTTCTAGGTGTCCTCTTTGGAAACCACCTATCCCCTCCCCTTACCCCACCTTTATGAGGGAATTCCACCTCCCACCCACCCGCCCACCCACTCCCATATTCCCACCTTGACATTCCCCTTTACTGGGACCTCTCCTCCCCCTGAGGGCCAACAAGGCCCTCCTCTGCCACATATGTGGTCAGAACCATTTTATATGTGTATGTGTTTTGCTTGCACACATGTCTCTGTGCCACATGTATACCTGATGCTCACAGAGGTCAGAAGAGAGCACTAGATACCCTGGAACTGGAGTTATAGATAATTGTGACTTCTCATGTGGGTGTTGGAAACTAAATCCATTGGCTCTGTAAGACAAGCCAGTGTTCCTAAATGACTATAGCCCCTTTAATGTTTTTTGAACAATAAGTTTGAACCTCAGCATCCTGTAGCATGAACTTCACAGTCTCTATACTATTCTTTATCCAGCAGAGTTACCTGGGATCCAAAGACTTTATAGCAGTTCAATTTACACAGTAAACCAGTAATATAGTATGCAAAAGAATTCAATGGATAACAGTTAGAAATGTAAGTTTTCTACGAGTATGATCGAATGAAGCAGAAAAAATAAATAAATAAAACAGCATACCCACAGATTGAGGTAAGGCTTTAGGGTTTCTCCAAAGTTGCCACAGGAACACTCCGTTGTAGTTTACACAGCCAATGTGGACAAAGGGTTTCATTAGGCATAATAAAATTTACTTGCCATTCATATGGAGGTTCATAGGCTTCCATGAGCCCTCTAACACATTTATGATGATTTTGAACATTATGTGCCTTCCCACTAGTTTCAGAACAGCTATACACCATTCCTGTGTATTCCTGTGTGATCAGGTTTAAATAAAGATGGAGTTGTTTTTAAAATCACAAAGCACATACTAATTGAGAATATCATAATTCAGTTAAACAAGAAATGGGAGGGCTTCCATCTACCTTTGACTTCAACTTTCTCATCTCTTTAATGTAATTTCTCTCTCTCTCTCTCTCTCTCTCACACACACACACACACACACACACACACACACACTTTTATTTATATTTCTATGTACATCTCTATTCTCACATACATATGCAGGTACTCCTGGAGGCTAGAAGGAGGCATCAGATCCCCTCAGAGTAGAGTTAGAGGTAGTTGTGAGCACTGAACATGGATGCTGGGACCAAAGGTTCTCAAAAATGCCTAGATAGATCTTTTAACTTGTTTGTCTTCTCTCCAGATCCCTCATTCTAATTGCTGTGGGTTATTCTTCTCAGCTATCTCATAGATATATCTCATCTCTCTTTTCTCAAATCTAATTTTCACCTATCTATCCCAAAATGACCTCATCTTGTCTCTCTTAATTCACTATTCCTAAATGACCTCATCTAGTCCCTTAGATTAAAATACCATTATTTTGGTGATAATAATTGTATGAGTAGCCAAGGGTATTATCTAAATTACCAACCCATATATTCCACGTATCCATGTTTTAAATGGGACAATTAGTTTTTTATCCAAAATGTATCTTCCCCCACCTGTCTTCACTGTCTATTTATAAGTGTTATCACTTCTCAGCCAGAAAGTCAGTTCAGAGATTCTCAACTTATTTGTACCTTTTCCCAACCACTTATAGCCAAACCACACAGCCATTCCTATTGATATACCTTAAGTAGCCCTGTTTCTTTATCACTATCATGGTTTGAATATGAAACCCCACAGGCCTATTTGTTCAAAAACTCAGCAAGTGGCACTAGTTTTGAAGGTTATGGAAAGGTGTTAGACCTAGGACTTAGGTGACAAATGCATAATTATAAAGTTAAGCTTTAGCGTTTAAGCCTGGGCTCACTTCTGACTATGCTTTCTGTTTCCTGGTCCTCCAAGATGTAACAAGCTCCTGGCACCACAGATCTAGCCCGTCCACCCAGTTTCTCTACATTGATAGACTGTATCCTCTATCAGGCATGCCTATCCTGTGCCCTGTAGGCCATTAAATGCTCTAGCATAGCTATGAATATGGCCCAACAGAAAACTGTATTTTTACTTCAATGATCATGAGATTGGATTTGAAGAAAAGGTAATTCAATTGGGCAACTATTGAGCATAAGGTTTGTGGACAACGGCTTACCACAAGTTGAATATATCTGCTAAAAATGAATGTGCCAAATATACCATTCCTCCATTCATTATTTCTATCAGATATTCTGCCATAGAAACAAAAAGACCTAATGAATATAGTCCCTATCATTTCCTTCTTTCGTCAGGGTATCATCATCCCCTCATTATCTCTTACCCAAACTACAGTACTACATTCCATATGTAGTACATATTATTGATTTAGGCATGGTGGCATGTACCTATACTCCTATCACTCAGTAGGCCAAGGCAGGTAGACCTATCACTCAGTAGACCACAGCAGGAAAATCATTAAGTTCAAAGCTAGCTAAGGCCCTATGGTAAGATCTCTGCTCACTTAAGCTTAAAGAAACAAACAAACAAACAAACAAACAAACAAAAACCAATGAGTTATATTGTTTGTGCAATAGCTTCCTATATTATTTACAACTTTATGACTTACAAGGCCTGTCCTATCTATCTTCCAAGATTTCAAATTTTGTCTCCCAGCTGGTATAATAGGCTACCTCACAGTTTGCTGTTTAAAGTTCCTATAGGATGCTAACTGCTTTTCTGCTTCAGAGCCTTTACAAACGCTGACCCATCTGCTTAAAGTGCTATTATTGGTATTTGCGTAACCAATTTCATTTTATCTTTTAGGTCTAAACTCAATTGTTTCTTCCTAAAGAAGCCTTCTTACCATATCTAAAGTAGGTCACTCTGATTACTCTTCAGTGAAACCACTTGTTTGTTTCATAAGATATTATTATTTATAAAACAGGCATACCTCAGATATATTTTGGGTTCTATTCCAGATCACTATGGTAAAGCAAGTATCATAAAGTATGTCACATAAGATTTTTTTGTTTGTTTGTTTGTTTTTTGCTTACCTGTACATATTTTTTACAGCCCACTGATTCTAATTTATGCTGCCTACATATACATAGGTATGAGGCCATCTGTTGAAATATAATTGACCCATCAGGGGCAATACCTTTAAAAGAGAACTGATTCTCCCTCCCTCAGGAGCAACTAACTGCCAAAACCTCTTCAGCTAAGGATGGGAACTGGTGATCAACTATTAAATAGCATGATCTTATACAAGAAAGCAAAGCCGCTGTGAGTGGAGCAGCTCTGTCATCCAGAAAACACTATTTGGCTATGGGTCTCTATGACCTGTAGATCTTCAGGTCTTCCATCTTCTTTTCTGAAATATTCTCTGACTCTTTGGGTAGAGTGGGTGTGATATAGATGTCCTATTTATGGCTGGTTGAGCATTCCACTGGCACTTGTTCTCTGCAATTTGTACAGTTGTGAGTTGCCACATTAATTGCTGTTGACTGCACAAAGAAAATTCTCTGATATTGTCTGAGAGCCACATTAACATATGGATAGAGAGAGGTATTTAGAGGGTAGTTTGCTACTATGTCCATTTAGCAGAATAATAGTAACTGGAGACTATGAACTCTCAGGTCATGGGTTCTTGGCCAGATTTAAAGTACCAGGCATATATTTTCTCCTGTGGAGTGAATCTTAAATCTAATGAGAAAACAATTGGTTACCCCTATATCATTCATATCATTATTGTACCCATGGACATTTATTGCTAAACTGGTTGGTACTGTTACTCACAGGTTTCACAGCTGGGTAAGACAGTTGATGGCTTTTCTCTCTCAATAGCCTGCACAGCACCTTCTGGTACTAGGGAAGCTAGCCAATATAGAGGATTCCTACAATTCAGTACCAGCCTCAGTTTTCAGGTCCTGTGACTAAATTGTGTGCTGTCTTCAGCCAAGTTATGATGGGCAATGAAGAACAATGACTGTCAAAAACCACCTTTGACAAAGCCAGCAATTAGAGAAATTAGAAGACTTTTCTCTGAGGAAATAAAGCTTGAATCACCAGAGTTGGTGGCCAGTGGAAAACTGAACTCTTTTAACTCTAAGAAACCAGCAATAAAGAGAAAGAGAAAATTCATACACACACACACACACACACACACACACACACACACACACATACACATGCATACACACACACACACATGTATGCATGCACACACATATGAATGATGTGTGAATGATGAATGAAGCAAAAGGCAGACTGCAATAACTTCATACATGCATACAGACAGATGTACATACATACATACATACATACAAATAAACATACAGACATACATATAGACAGACATACAAATAGACAGACAAAAACAGATGGACACACACATGCGCACACGCATGCGCGCACGCACACACACACACACACACACACACACACACACACACACACACACACATTCACACATTGAATGGATGGAGCAAAGCTGCATCAGGCTCCAAGAATTTCACACATACTCATACATACATATATATTATTGAGGTCTGTGCCCCCTAGCACTGCTGTAGCCATTTTGTTCAACACCTGCCAGCTATTTCATATTGTTGCTATAATATGCCTACCAGTCATTGACATAGAAAAAACCTTGACTCAGAGCCAGGTCATGCTGATCACATATCCTGTTATGTTCTATATGAGGTTTGTTAATCTTAAGAAATTCCACAAAGCTTTACGTAGAACTGATAAAATTAAAGATCATTATGAACTGTTATGTCTAAAATAGTTTGAGTCAGAGCCTACCACTAGGCAGCACTTCTTGCATCTGCACATGAGCTCATTATGTTTTTTCTTTATAATCCAGCCCTGAGAAATCTTCATGGTCATAACCTCAGTCCCAAATTCTGAGCTAGAGCCCTCATCAGTCATAGGGTGTGTGTTCAATAAAGCATCCCTGTCTGACTGAGATTGGTGTTTGCGTGGTTTGTAGGTGACTCTTGGACCCCAACATATACATATACACACACATACCTGGTGGGTAGGTGGAACAAAGTTCCAACAAGTAGTCTCCAAGCACTTCACACGTACACATATACAAATGTATACATACACACACAACAAGCAGGTTCCATATATTTCACACACACACACACACACAGTTGTTGGATGGAGCAAGCTCCAACACACAACCACACAAACTTTACACATATACATATGTACAAATTTGATAGATGGAACAAAATTCCAACAACTTTACTTTTTCTCACACAGCTTATATATCCCAGCAAAATCTTTCAAGCAGTACAAAATTACAATGTAATTTCATTCTATTTTTCTTCTAGTAAATAACCATGAAAACCTTTACAAGAAATAATATTACCTAGTACAGGTAAAGAAAAATATTTTCAAGAACCCAGATATATTATTAACTAAGCAACTTGATATAGATTAACAAAGAGAGAGCAAGCAAGGTAGTTTTCTCAGCCAGTTTCTATTACTGGCAAGCAGCAGTTTGAAGTTACAAAGAAAGGATTAATTATCTTATTATTTATCTTTAAAAGTAATCTTATAAGAATATTAGAATCACAAATCTAAACTTTTATATAAAATCAGTCATATCTATTTTAAATCATCAGAATACATACCTACCAAAAATCATATCAGGAAGCTGAGGGCAAAAATGTGTATAAGAAATCAATTATCACCAGTGGTCAGTGAGAGTTGCATCAGGCAGTGCTGCCATTGTTCTTGCCCCTGATCTTAAAAAATCCCTAGCTTAACTATTAAGTATGTGCTTTTCTGAACTTCAAATTTTCCCTAAAATTTTCAACAATAGAACCAGTAGCAAAAAATCTTACCCTTGCTTCAGCAACAATTTTACTTTTCCAAATGCTTTATAAGGGTGATGGTCATTGATAACAATCTATAATGCTAAATTCTTTCCTAGGGTAGTGATTGGATTATTAATCTGTTCCAGAATCAATGCTGAAAGTGATCAAGCATTATTACTGAGTGCCAGAGATACTGCCCATTGAGGGACTGGAAGCCCCATTAGAGTGTTCACACAATTCTTAGATTAAGAGGGATGTGAGGGCAACAAGTGGAACAAAACTCCAGAACAGCATGAAGTCCATAGAAGACGTATTCCTTGGGGCCAGGTCTCTCCGAGGCATACCCATCATAGTTGTGCTAATCACTGGGCTGTATTCCATGAGTTCTACAGCTATTTGTCACCCCTCCTGCATGGCCCTTGACAAATGGCAATATATTGAACTACTACGTGTGTGTGGGGATTTCTGGTACATTTCTGACAACTCAAGAGGAAGTATCCCACATGCATTTTATCTATCTATCTATCTATCTATCTATCTATCTATCTATCTATCTATCTCTGTATGTCTATAAGATATAGCTATATCTATAGATATATCTACATATACATCTATATCTATCTATTTCCCTAAGATTATATATATATATATGTTTTCCCTAAGACTATATATATCAGTTTCCAAATGGCTTTTTAAAAACATCCATAGTGCAAGGAACATGAAGTTGTGAGTGGAGAGGGTGGTGGAGCTGAGAGGCATCAGAGAGAAGAATGAGTAGGAGAATGAATATGATCAAAATATATTCCACCCATATATGAAATTCTCAAAGAATTAATAAAAATATTTTTAAAAAATCAATAGTTCATGCAAGCTCAAATTATGTTATTAGCTACTGAAATATTCATTCTAAAAAATTTCATCACCATTAAAAACTTACTCTCACTGGGGCACACCTTTAATCCCAGCACTTGGGAGGCAGAGGCAGATAGATCTCAGAGTTCAAAGCCAGCCTGGTCTACAGAGTGAGTTCCATGACAGCCAAGGCTCCAGAGAAAAACTGCCTCAAAAAGCTAAAACAAAACAAAACAAAATTTACTTTTCGACCAAAAAAAAAAAAAATTTTTTTAAAGTTTGTGTATACATTATGATAACTATCCTATAATTTAATTGTGCCAAAGCATTACATATAGACAGTTTAGAAGACTTCATCAAAAATTATTTTTGTTGAAAGTAATAAAATTGGGAGATAGATGTGATGGGAGAGTTTCTTGGGCAAAGTTAGAGGGGTAAATAGTGGAAAGTATAATCATTATACATGTTATTTAAAAATTACATTGTTCCTAAACAATGCTAATGGTCATTAAAACTACTTGAAAAAAAATGGTGTAGGTAGCCTTGTTACCTGAAAATTTGCAATAAAATTTCAACTTCTAAGTAACAGCATATGTAAAGCACATTTCTTAATTAGAATTTCTACTGTTGATCTAATGATAAAATCATATAATAAAATCATAAAATGATAAAATCGTTAAGGACATAAGTACTCGAGGAAAAAAGGGTTTATTTCACTTACACTTCTATATCACAATCCATCATCAAATGACATTATGGTAGGAATTCAAGGCAGAAAGATGGAGGTAAGAACCAATGTAAAAGACGAGGAGAAAGACTTCTTACTGACTTGCTTTTTTTCTGGCTTTCTCCTGCTTTCATATATGACCCTGGATCACCTGTCAAGGGGTGGCAGCACCCTGCAGTGAGCTGGGTATCAATCATCAATCAAGCAAACATCTCCACATGCTTGTCCACAGGCCAATCTCAGGGAAACATTTTGTTTTTAAATGGAGGGTCCCTTTTTTCCAGATGACTCTAGCTTGTGTCAAGTTGTCATTAAAAATGAGACAGTACGCCGGGCAATGGTGGCGTACACCTTTAATCCCAGCACTTGGGAGGCAGAGACAGGCAGATTTCTGAGTTTGAGGCCAGCCTGGTCTACAGAGTGAGTTCCAGGGCAGTCAGGGCTACACAGAGAAACCCTGTCTTGAAAAAAAAAAAAAAAAAAGAGACAGTACAACAAAACACAGAAAAATGGAATAAAAATGTGCTTGTAATTGTATTTATTAACTTACCTGATGGCTGTTTATGGGTGTCATTCTCTTGTGTATATAGCATAAACTTAGTGCTAAATGAACTCCTGTTAAATTATGTTAAGTCTTTCCATTTTAGAAAATAAAATAAAATCCTTTGATGTTTCTCCTAGTATTTTTCACAGACTTCAGTTTGAAATCTTCATTACAGGTGTTTCTGATTTTTAAAAAAATTATAATATTTGCATTTACATACAGCTAGACACAAAATACACATGTGTTCATGTAAAGTATATATAAAAGTATATAACATTTTTTGGCATGACTACAATTTTACCATGATCTATCAGACAAGTTCAAGTGTGGAAATTTCACATTTGAGAGGATTTCCAATTTCAGATTTTATATTACATAACATTCAACATGTACTCTGTTTGGAGTCTTGAAAATATGAATCTAGTATATTTTATTCAATGTATTCTCTATCACTTCAAAAGCCAATGAATGTCAGTTGTTCATTCATACAGTGGAAAATGTATGCATAGGGGCTTAAACCATTAACAGGAGTACCATTTTCTTATATAACTCAAGTCTGGAAAAATGTATTTAGGTCTCATGTTCAGAAAAGTCTGGAAAAATGTAATTAGGTCTCGTTCTGAAAAGCCATGGGAAACACAGAGTTTTCCTTTTTTTCTTTCCTTTTTGTGTCATGTTGTGTGTGTCATGACACTTACAGTGGTACTGACAATATGTTGCTATCATGTTTATGGCTGCAAGCAAACTGGTGACTCTCCAAGTGTTACATTCACATTCTAGATCAGAAAAGAGGTTTCCTTCTTACAGTTGTTTTCCATTTACCTGTAAAATAAGTTCTTCCTAAAAACATCTCCATAGAGCTCATTGTTTCAAACTGTTCATCTGTCACTACAAACAAAATTGAGGGATAGAATGTTTTTAGCTGGATATATATTCTGCCTTGTATAAAATCATAGAACTTTGAGTAAAGTAGAAGGCAAATTGAAAATAAGAGTCTACTTCACAGCTCATCATCATGTTTTATAGCTAAATAAGACTATTTTTCAGTTTCCTGGAAATACTAAGCAATTCTATGCACATGTTATCTCTTTACACCCAGCTACCACTACTTAGAATGTCTCCTTGCTTCTAAGAAGGAAGGAAGGAAGGAAGGAAGGAAGGAAGGAAGGAAGGAAGGAAGGAAGGAAGGAAGGAAGGAAGGGAGGGAGGGAGGGAGGGAGGGAGGGAGGGAGGGAGGGAGGAAGGAAGGAAGGAAGGAAGGAAGGAAGGAAGGAAGGAAGGAAGGAAGGAAGGAAGGAAGATCCACTCATCCTTCAAGGTCAACCCAGTATTCCTTCCTTTACTTTTTATTTTTTTGAGGTGGGATTAATTGTACTTGAATCCCATGGTAGTGGTAAACTAAACAAAGGTTTTTGTCTATTGCTATATCATTATTTAATCATGTGCTTGCACTGAGTAATCAGTGCCATAATTCATTTATGTCAAGTTGACACAAACTTAGTCATACCTGAGAGGAATTATTCTAAATTGAGGCATTAAGAGACTTTGGATTTATAAACAGACCTCACATTTTTAAAGCATGGAATGTCTTAAGGAGTGTGGGCATAGGGAAGAAATTCAAACTTGGGGTATGGCTAGCATGTTGTGGATTGTAGGAGCCAGAATGGTCAAGGACACCATGAGGACATGGCATACAGAATGAACTAAGCAGAGCTCATAGGGGCTCACAGAGACTGAAGTGACAACATGACCTGTAAGGGTCTGAGCTAGGCCTCGGCATGTACTTTATGGTTGTTTGGGATGTAATGTATGAGAAAATAATTAACTAATTAGATAATTAATTAATTAAGTGTTCTGTTTCTGTGCCAAAGTTGACAAAGGGTAGAAATTTATAATTTTTGTCACCTGACACAAATATAGAAATACCTGAGAAAATGGAATCTCATTTGAGGAGTTATTGCTAACAGATTGGTTCATGACTATATCTGTGAGACGTTTCCTTTATTAATGATTAATGTAGCAGGGCCCAGCCCACTTTAGCTGGAGCAACTCCTGGGATGGTTGGCTTGAACTATATAATAAAGGTAGCCAACCAGGAAAAGTTAGGCAATAAGTTAGATTAGTTCATGTCCTCTGATTCAATCTCCTTTCTTGAGTTCTTGCCATGACCTCCCTTGATGGTAGAATATACATCCTATAAGCCAAATAAACCCATTCCTACTCAAATTATTTTTATTACAGTGACAGAAATCACAGAAAGCAAACTAGGGTGATCATTGTTCACTAAACTGAAAGACTTCAGTGGAAACTTTTCTTTTGCTCTCAGTAATACTTGATAAATTATTAGTCTCATTTCACAGACAAGCTAACTAAATTTGAGGAAAATAAATAAATGTATCCATTTCAGAACGCAATTAAGATTCAAACTTCTGTTGTTCCATTAGGTCCCTGCTACTTTTCCAGTTTCTGTTTTCATGTTAAATCCAGCTAAATATAGGGTTCATCACTATAAAACCATCTTATTTCTGCAAATAAAGTGTTATTAGAACATAAACACACTCATTCTTTTATGTATTACCTATGTCACTTTTGTATACATTGTAACAGAAGACTCGAATCACTAAGAGCAGGTCATATAGACTGCTATCCCTAACATAATGAATATGTGGCTTTTTACAGAAAACAAATACTGACTTCTATGTAAGGTATATTAAATTGAATTCTGAATTAAACAGAAAGATAACTATCAGAAAATAGAAGTTTAAATAGTTACATTAAATGAGGGACCAAATCTTTTGGGTTCAGACTCCATCTTAAAGAACCTGACCTAAGGTTAAACTCAAGTTAACTAACGAACCAGTTTCCAGGCTACCCCCTAAGAAGACCTGTGTCTAGCATCAGTTTCCAAGTTACCCTTTCCCCCCCCACACACACACACAAGACCTGTGTCTGGCACCAGTTTCCAGGTTATTACCCAAAAAATATGTACCGCCAGATTACAAACCTGCCCCTGACACTTCACTTCCTAAGAACGACAGCAATCAGGAAAAAAATATAAGTTAAGTTTATGGTTTGGCTCCCAGCACCAGCCAATTATGTTAAAGGCCAGAATGGCCCCCATTCAGACGTGTGCCAGGCTAGAAACTCCCTTCTTGTCTCTATAAATACGTGCGTGAAACTAAGCTTAGGGCTGCCACCCCCCCATTCTCCTGCATCAGAGATGGTGATGTGGCCCAAGATCAAGCTTAAATAAAAAGACCCTAATGCAATTGCCTTGGATTCAGCTCCTTCGTAGTCTTTTGGAGGTCCATAAATGTTTCCTGGCACAACACAAAAAGCAGTATCAAGAGGAAAATCAAGGATTCTTGATTGAAAAAAATATATAGAATTAAAACAGATAGAAAAAGGAAAGCTGTAATTTGAGCTTTTGTTCCCTCTGTGTTTGACAAGAAAGGAAATCAGCCTTGAAAAGATCTTGGGTTAAAGAAAAATAATTGATGAACCACTCCAAGTATATTTCTTACTTCACAAGGCTTCTGGAGAAATGAAATGAACTAAAAGATGAATGAAGAATGATAGCCAAACATGTAGCCAAGACCCAGTAAGCATTCAGAACTCCTGCATTGAAATGTGGCCCAGTCTTTGGCAGATATGGTTTCTTCTGAACATGGCCATCTTACATCCTCTGTTCTGGTGGCTACTCTTTAAAGGTCAGGGGAGAAGAAATATCATTTATCCCACTTCAAGACCAGAACTCCATGAGTTTGGAAAGTGTGTGTCTAGTGTCTCATCCATCTTAGTTTCATTTCTTCCAGAGGACCAGTCCTGCATCTTGAAGGAAGTTGCACTTGCAGTGTAGAAAATTTCAATCTGAGACTATTAGTTTTCCTCCTGTCTGTATAACCCAAACAGTTCTACCTGTCATCATCCCTACCCTCACACACAACAGCCCATGTGCAAGGGAGACAGGGGGATAATAAGAGGATCCCATGGCAACTGCAGTGAAGCTCAGGGAAGCTCATCATAGTCCTCTCAGATTCCTTAGTGCAATGCTTTCTAGATATATGCTGGGAGGGAAATGCCTGCCTTGGGAGGGGCTTCCATAATCCCAGTGCAGAAACCAGCTGGATCCTAGCAACTGCAATGGAGCCATCTCATTTGAGTCCTATGCACTTACATTATTAATGAGCTGAGAAAGAGGACAACTATAATTTGAAAGAAGATGAGCAAGTAGGAAGTGACAGCCATGTGCATCAAAGGAACAAAACATTCCATGCACATGGCCTATGACTTTCTTACCTAAAATGACTTGTTTAGAAGGGCCAGTTTGAGCTTGTGGAGAAGTTAGCCTGAGTGTATGACGCCTGTGGTGACTTGTTTTATAGCCCAGGTTGGCTCTGGAAAGACATTTGGGAAGCAAGTCTTCTTATATATCCTTAATGATTGTAAAGTGTCAGGATTTACTGCATGAAAAATGTAGGCTATAAAGGCCAAGTGGTGCATCCTCTATCCAAACTGCTGTTTGCTCCTCTCTAATAGAATAAAGTCAAATTGTGGCAATATTCCGTTTAAAGTTGCAGTCAGAGAGCAATAATAGATAAAAATACCCCATAATGATGCTGTTACATGGGAGCTGTCCCATCAATAACTCCTTAAGTATGCAAGCTTATTCCCCAGAGCAAACTAAGTACACAAAACCCCATCTGGGTGGGAATTCTCAGCTAGGTAGGGGTTCTTCTCTGTCCATGCAACTAATTTTGACAAGCCTGTGAATACTAATGTATAAAATACATCAAAGCAAAACACAGCAATGAAGACACAGGAGGGCCCTCTCATAACAGACCCACTTTTTCCTTCTGCTGAGTCATACAGAGATCCAGGAAACAGCCTCTATTTCTTTTCTTTATGTCTCTTGACTGAATATCCTTAATTTTACACTCTCACAAAACTAAAAAAAAAAATTGGGAAATATCGCTATTACTGGCGACTAAAGCTATCTTCAGCAGACTGCAGACTAGATACTATAAATTTTTGCAACTTAATGGCAGCCAATAAATATCACTTCTCCTTGCAGCTGCATTTTCTGATATATACATTTTGTTTCTATAGAAAATTTTGGTTTTGTTAACCTTACATTAAAATCCATTATTTTTAGCACAATACTTAAAAAAGTCTTTGACAAAAACATGGGAGAAAAACTGTATCCTGAAGATAGCTGTGACGTCCAATATGACTTCTACATGAGTGTATTTGGCCAGTATGTCATCCATGATGAGATTCAAGAAACATGGATTCTTTTTAAATGTACACGTTTATAGCCTTTTCAAGATAAATGCCACATCTCATGTACTTTTTGAGACAAAATATAAACAATAGCCAAGTGGACATATTTTCAATATATTTTCATTGAAATCAAGCCAAAGGGGAGAAACACCCTTGAGGCTTTTGTGTAGGTTGTATACTTTTTGCTATTGCTTATGATTTGGTTGTTTTTGTGGCATTATACCTAGGGCCTCCTGCCTACCATGTAAACACTCTATCCTTGAACAGTATCTCCACCTCCAGATTACATTTTTCAAAATATTGCCTGTATTATTAGAATGTGTGAAGCTAATGGGATAAATGGTAGCCGCAAAAAAGTTATATAATAAGCTGAAAGCAGTTCGATTGCTACTTGTGCATGATGGCATAGCTTTTCCTTTCTCATTTTACAAAATATTTTCCTTTCTTTCACTTCCTTGTCAGCAGTGATGCTTACTGTAGTTTGATGTAAGATGGCTGTGAATGAATGACTTAATGAACACTTTGTCTGATTTTTCCCATTGGATTTGAGTACACAGAACATTGCCCTTTGTTATTTGAAGTGATCTTGCAAATTAAGTTTGACTTGAGTCCTAGATGGACACAACTATTTTCTAATGTTCTCCCTAATATTCTCTAATAATTACAAAGGCTGTGGGGTGGAGTGGATGGGAAACTGGCAACTGGAACCAAACTGCCTGGGTTTGAATCCAAGTCTCATTTACTATGTGATTTTTAGCAATTCGTTATCTTTGCCCTGTTATCTCATTTGTAGAACAGGGGTGATACTACTATAGGGCTACTATAAAAATTAAGTAATTTATATAAAATGTAAGATGTTTAGACAAATGCCTTGCATATATTAATTTTATCAAGAGTATCATTGTTTTAATCCCCCACTTTTTGTGACATAGTCTTTCCACATAGCCCTGAGAGACTTAGAACTCATCATGTAGCTGAAACTAGCCTCCTACTTGGAATAATCCTCTATCTTGTGCCCCCTAAATGTAGGATTACATATATACACGAGTATATCAGATTTATTTTAATTACAAACAGTAGCTTTTTTTCAGTGTCTTAAACATGATAATCATAC
The DNA here is from genome assembly GCA_028551405.1 of Uromys caudimaculatus. NCBI lineage: Eukaryota > Metazoa > Chordata > Mammalia > Rodentia > Muridae > Uromys > Uromys caudimaculatus. Next base: position 4,319,077 of record CM052722.1, read on the forward strand.
ACCATTATTTATACTCATCTTGGTAGCTGGGTGAAAATTAATGAATATGATAGAAATACATATTGTCTGTAAGTTTGAAACCAATGTGTATTAACAGTTCTCATTATTTCTTCCACACAGAGATTCAATATGAGGGATCTTAAAGAACACTAGCCATTTCATAGAATTTATACCATGCCCTGTGCAATTAGAGTAAAATATATACAGAAAAAATCATAATCTTATTATATATACATCTTGATGAGTATATCCAGGAACTACTACCCCACAGACATGAAGATTTCTATGGATCCTCAAATTTTCTTATATCCTCTTAAAGTAGAAATCCATTCTCCTTTATTGTCTGTCCATTGTTTGCCCATATATTACTTGATATGATGGAGAATCTAGTAACTTGACTCATAGAAACCTATAGCACAGCTTGTTACTCCTTTGTTTATGCTTGATATTATAATATAATTATAATATTTCCCCTTTGCTTTTCCTTTCTCAACCCCTTCCTGTTCTCCTTCAAAATGCATGGCCTATATTTTCACTAATTGTTCATATATATTTATATATATATATATATATATATATATATATATATATATATACACACACACACACACACACCCTATTCAGGGCTGACTATTTGGCACTGGTTTGCCATTTGTCATATGGTCTTCTGTCTATGGTTCTGTCAGAGAGCAAAATATTGTGAAGTAATAGAAAAAAAAATCTTGATGGAAGTTCTATCTATGAAGGGATTGTTAATTTATAAGAAAGATGAATGCAGTATGGCACTAAAGGTTGATAACATTATATCAAATAGAGTTAAGGGCATGCAAGTTAGAGCATTCTCCTTACCATTAATATTGCAAAGAAGGAACATGAGGTATAAATGAAGTGTCAAGTAACTTAGTGAAATGAGTTGAACCTGAGGACTCTTGTAAGAGAAGCTTGCCTCATTTACTTTTGTCTTTACTCCTTTAGTTCATGGTACACAGTAACTTTTAGTTGCCTATGCAATAACTATTTAGTAGATAAGAAATGTGTTTCTTGGTAGGAAAGCTGACATGTGAAAGTGCTGAAATTCAGCCTTCAGTTTCTTCTCACACACGTTTTCATGATTGAACTGGGATTAAATGCAGAAATTTCTGGTAGTTCAACTATAACTTCCTGCCTACCTATGACTTCCAGACTATATCATAATGCTCAAGACAGTGATAGTAATGCCCAATGACTTGATTGATTATGTTTCCAAAAAAAGGTAGATGAAAAAATATTTTGTGCGCTGTTTTCTAGTATTTTTCCCAAGTATTTGTAGATCTCTATTAGCCTATTTCTTAAAGAATAATTTTTTCACTGCTGATTTTCAGTTATTGACAATTTTTAAAAGAATAAAAACTAGTATTAGTTATTTGACCCTAAAGAAATAATCTCACTTTAGGATACTATTACTTGAAAATATTCTTGCTCAAATGATGAAAATTATTGTAGGGGGAAAACTTCCTTGATAATATTTGAGTTAATGCTAATTATAGTTAGATGAGAATGCCTGGAATTTTAAGTGTAAAATTTTGGTACTTGGATTTCTACTTTTGATGAAGTTGCCTCTGTGTGAGCTGGTAAAGGTGAAGAGCCAAAATAAGGAAAGGAGACTGGATTCTAAAGTGAGGAACACAGGAAGAAAGGAAGAGCTTCAGAAAGTTACAAGTCGTGATAGGACAAGTAACACACAAAATTGGAGTATGCTGAATCAAACATAGCTCCAGACACATGGCTCCCTGGTGGGTGTGATGCAAGGAAAAGCCTCTTCTCAAGGGTAATCTAGGCGGCCCTGGTTAAAAGAGATTTTTATGATCATATCCTCAGGAAACTCCACAGCTCTTGCAAACCTCCAAACCATCTGCAGTGTTTGATGAGATAGTAGTCCCTCCATGAACATGTCATCAGTAGAGGGTAATTCCACTTTGATATTTTATCTAACTTGGAAGGGGAAGGTACTGTCTTAAATGAAAATCCATTTGTTAAAACTGAGCTACTCTACAGGCCCGAGAACTGGGGGAAGTCACAAGTCAGGAAGCCTGAATTTAATCTACCATAGCCCTATGGTGATAGATAGCCTTGAGAAGTGGTTGTAGAGAACAGAAAGACTAAACAAGATATGCAAGCCAAAATGTACCAGTTGTAGGCAGTTATAGACAGCTCAGGAAGAAAAGTTCATAGTGAAAATAACTCTACCATTTACATCTTGAAGAAAATCTAATCAACTAAGAATACCATTGTTGTTTGATAGCCTTGAACCCAAGGCTAGGAGGCAGATCAACCTCTGGAACTATCTGTCTGCATTTCTCTGCTGTAGAACCTGAGAACACAAAAGCTCCAGCACTCTATGTGACATCTACAGCTATGTCCTTCATGAAGAGTAATTACTCATTAGGTCTTGAAAATAGTCATGTTGATTGCCTATACAGTTTTCAGTACTGTGGTTGCTCCCCCAAACCACAATGGGTTTAATTACAATATACCTCAGCTATATCTCTAGCCACCCTAGAAGATCTTGCAGGTTCAAGTTCTAAAACTACACAAATATACGCTCCTGAAAGAATTATTGAAGCAACCAGAATATTTATTATTTCCGTTTATGTGCCTCAGTGAGTTTTTGTATACCAGTGCACCAGGTATGTGCAGGTGATCACAGAGGCCAGAGGAGGTAAGATCCCCTGCAACTGGAGTTACAAGTATTTGTGAGCCACCTGATGCAGATACTGAGCACAGAACCCGAGTCTTCTGCAAGATTGGTAAGTGTTCTTAACTAATGTACTATCTATCTCTCCATCCGGGAATGTTTTTGTTAATCCCAGAATCTAATGGAACAAAAGCACAGAATATCAAAAAGATTAAGATATAGTTGAGACAGTTTTACATACACTAAAATATTAGAGACATATCGAGCAAATAACCTAATGACACTACTTAATGTGATTGAAAAATAAGTCCAACCTAAAGCTAAAAACAATATAGAGAAAACCTAATAAAGGAAAGAGATTAATGATATGAATCCCAAAGAACAATATGTAGAATTAATGAGAATTGGCTCTTTGGGAAAACAAGCAAAATCAACAGTGTTCCAAACAAAGGAGAGAAAGCAGACACTAGTTGGTTAAATAAGGGATAAAAGGGGAGGTGTTATAACAGACTCTAATAAAACCCAGAGAGTCATTTGGGAATCATTGGAAAGTTTATACTCCCCAATATTGAAAATCTTAAAGCAATGGCAAAATTCCTAGGCATATAACATATCAAAATCAAATTAAGGAGACATAACAAATTAAAGAGATTCAAAAAACAATGAGATGGATTTCATTAAAGAACATTTCCCAAAATGATAATCCTAGAGTTGAATGAATTCACTGCTGAAACCTGGGCTCTACCAAATCATTAAAGAGCTAGCACCAACATCCTTCTCCCTGTCCCTGTCCCTCTCCTTCTCCCTGTCCCTGTCCCTGTCCCTCTCCCTCTCTCTGTCCCTCTCCCTTTCCTGTCCCTCTCCCTCTCCCCTCCCCCATTTTTCTCTCTTGCCTTTTCCCACTTTCCTTTTGATAGGCTATCCCCAAAATCATAACTTTGCATAACTTTTGTATATTTGTACCTCAGTCTTCTGAAACCTGGATTCTTAGTTTATCAGAATGCATTTCTATAACTTTGTCTTTTTATGCTACCTTTAACAACTTCCCTTCTACCCTGCCCCTATTGTTACCCTTCTTTATATTATTCCACCTTTCTATTTAAGTACCCTCTTTTCTCTATCAACAAAGTACTAATCAGTAATCTTACTCTGATTTTTTTCTTCTTTACTCATTAATTCAGTAACTTGTACTAATAATACTATTTTTACTTATTAAATATTGGGGTTTAAGGGGCAATTGTTAATTGCTTAAAATAGTACTTTTGGCACTAAACTAACCAAAGAAATAAAAGATCTCTACAATGAAAACTTTAAAACACTGAATAAAGAAATTAGAGAATATAATAAAAGGTGGAAAGATTTCTCATACTCATGTACTGCAAGAATTAACATTTTGAAATGGGTAGATTACAAAGTCAATGTAGAGATTCAATACAGTCCCTACCAAAATCTCAATGCTATTCTTCATGGAAATAAAAAAAAAAAAAAAAAAAACCCTTAAAATTCATATGAAAGCCTAAAAGAACCAAGACAGCCAAATTAATCATAAGAGAAAGGATTAATGCCAGAGATAGTACCTTATGTGATTACAATCTATATTACAGAACAACATCGACAAAAACTGTAATGACACAAAAATTGACACATGAACCAAAGGAATAGAAGACCCAAATTTACAATCACAAGGCTACAGCTAGTCTACAGCCATGTGATTCTTGAAAAAGATGCCAAAAAAAAAAATCTTTGGTGGAAATTGTATATATAAATACAGAAGAATTAAACTAGGTCTCTATGACCCTGTATAAAATAAATTTTAAATGGATCAAAATTTTTAATGTAAGACTTCAAACTTTTAAAGTAGGGAGAGGTTTTCAAGACACACACATAGGCTTTCTTTTTAAATTTTAGTTAATTTTATTTATTCACTCTACATCCTGCTCACTGACCCCTTGTCATCCTCTCCCACAGTCCTTCCCCCTTACCCCCTCCTTCTCCTCTGAGACTATGGAGGCCACCCTGGGTATCAAGTTTCTGCGGGGGGAAGGGGGCGAAGCTAAGCTCATCCTCTCCCATTGAGGCCAGACAAAGCGGCCCAGCTAGAAGAGCATATCCCACAGACAGGCAACAGCTTTTGGAATGGCCTCTGATCCAGTTGTTCAGGACCCACATGAAGACCAAGCTGTATTTCTGCTACATATGTGTGGGGTGGGAGGAGGGGCTAGGTCCAGCCCATGTATGCTCTTTTGTTCGGGTTCAGTCTCTGAGAGCTCCAGGGGTCCAAGTTAATTGACCCCTTTCATCTTCTTGTGGAGTTCCTATCCCCTTTGAGGCCAGCAATCCTTCCCAATTCTCTTCCACGAGAGTCCTCAAATTCCATCCACTGTTAGACTGTAGTTGTCTAGATTTGAGTCAGATGCTGGGTGGAAGAAAGCCATGCTAGACTCCTGTCGGTCTGAAAGCATAACAGAATTATTAATGGTGTCAGGAACTGGTACTTGCCCATGGGATGGGTCTCAAGTTGGACTGGTTATTGGTTGGCCATTCCCTCAGTCTCTGTTCCATCCCCCATCCCTACATTTCTTGTAGACAGGATAAATTTTGGGTTAAATTTTTGTTGGTGGGTTAGTGTCCCTATCGCTTCACTGGGGTTCCTGCTGGCCACTTCAGGTTCCATATCCCCAATGCTGTGAGGCACAGCTAAGCTCACCTCCATTGATTCTTGACTGCCTCCTCTATCCCAGGTCTCTGTCACATTCTTGAGAGGCCACCACCACCTTTCCATACCCACCATTTGAAGATTTCCATTTCTTCTCATGGCCATCTGGCCATCTCTCCTGTCTCTCCCCAAAACTGATCCCAAACCACCCATTTCCTTATCATCCTCTCTCTCACTCTGTTCCCTTCCTTCATCTGCCTCTTACAACCAGTTTATTCCCCCTTATAGGTGAGATTCAAGCATTCACACTTGGACCTTCCTCCTCATTTAGCTTCTTTGGTTCTGTGGAGTGTAGGATGGGTATCCTGTATTTTATGGCTAATATCCACTTATAAGTGAGTACATTTCATGCATGTCCTTTTGGGACTGGGGTACCTCACTCAGGTATATTCTCAAGGTCCACCCATTTGTCTGCAAAATTCATGTCTTTGTTTTTAATAGATAAATAGTATTCCTTATGTAGATGCACCACATTTTCTGACTATGATTCCAGTCACTTAAGAAATAATGCCAATAACTCATAAGTGGGATTCTATGAAAGGGAACAGCTTCTGCACAGCAAACTATACAGTAATGTGACAATTTACAGAATGAGAGAAAATCTTTGTTAGCTATACATTTGCCTGTGGACCAATATTCAGATTATAGAATGACATCAAAAAAAATTAAATAACAAGAACTCATGCACACTAATCAATAGATAGGTAGACTCAAAAATGAAATTCAAATGGCTATAAGCACAAATGTTCTTCATCACTATCACTTATAAGAACTTTTTATAAGGAGCCATGAACAGAAATCTCCTTACCCGACACTGGGAAGGAAATGTTTCCCACCAATGTAAAGTGATACAACTGTGAATGAATTTAATTGGTGTTATTTATAAGAGTGAGTGAGGGGTTATTTATATGATTGTGGGCAACCTACACACAGCTATAGCACTGAAGAAAATATATCTCCCTGTGACTAATCCTTGGAGAGGTTTGGATTTTCATAAACATCTTCCCTTAGGAACAATTAACTGCCCGTAAATTTTAGAAGCAGTACTCATGAGTCCCTGTCCCTTGATAATAACTATCTAAAATCCTTGAGGGAAGGGGAGGATTTTATGACCTGCGTAGTTAACTATCCTTAAGGAGGAACAGAGACTCATGAGCCCCCCCCCCCTTTAGCAATCATTAACTATCTATGTATCCTTGGGAAAGGACAAGGTCTCATGAATCCCTACCCCTTGAGTAAATGTCAATGATCTATGTATTCACAAGTGGGGACAGAGAGTCATGAGCCCCTCCCCTTTTAGCAATTGTTAAATGTCTATGGATCCTTGGGATGGGACAGAGACTCATGATCCCCTCCGTCTGATCAGTTAATGTCTGTAAATTTATGAGGAAGGGCAGAGACACATAAGTCCTTCCACTTTAGCAATTGTTAACTGTCTATGAGTTCTAGTGAAGGCATAGGGCCTTATGATTGGTCCACCCTCCATAACAGAAAGCTGTGAGGTCTAATCTTGTACAGGACTCCTAGAGATTATCACAGTTATTGCCATCTCATGCCTAGAGGTCAACATTCTATGCTACTATCATCAGAGAAATGCAAGTTGAAAGTCAGCATTATATACTACTAGCTGCAAATGCAAATTAAACTTACAATGAGATTCCATCTCTAATCAGAATAACAGTGAGTAAGAAAATAACAAATTTCGATGAAGACACAAAATATAAACCAGTCTAGTCAGTGGGGGTGTTTTTCATATATGTGTATGTGAGATATATATACACACACACACATATATATATATATATATACACATATATATATATGTATATATGAAATGAAATACTCTAGAGGAACAAATGAAGCTTACAGGAAGAAGAAAGAGGAAAGGAAATGAATGAGCAGGGTAAGAGAATATGGGGAAACATTGCTAAAAACATAATAAATATGTACATAAAATTACCTTTATGTAACACAGTATCATGCATGAATATACACAGTGAAATTTTTAAACTAATTTTAAAAATCATAAAACCAATTTTGGGTTGGGAGTAGGATAGAATTTCCAGGAACTTCTGAAATGGGCAGAAGTATACTACTACAATGACCCTTTTATACTACATATTTGTGTGAAGGAGAGTTCTCAGAACCAATGCTTATGAATCTAAACAATCAACTCTTAAAAACATTCAAAAATGTCTTCATCCTGTAGTATCAAATATTCAGCCAAAATTATTTCTTTACATAAAACATAAAGAAGCACATCTATTTCATTAGTATGTAAATTTGTTTTCCTTTTTAATAAAAAATGTGTTTTAAAATAAATTTCTTTTTTGTTTATATCAGTAAGATGCCTTTCAATAAAGCTATGGCAAACTGAATTCAATAATACATTAGAAATATCATCCATCATGACCAAATTGGTTTCATTCCAGGGATACAAAATTGTTTTAGCATGTATAAAAGTATAAGAAGGGATATGAATAGATTTAATAAAAAGCAAAAATCACATGGTCAATTCAATCTGTACAGAAAAGACCTTCAACAAATTTCAATGCCACCTCATGATAAAAACACTTAAGAAACTAGGAATAGAAACAACATACCTCAATATAAAAAAGTTTATGTATGACAGAACCCATAACCAATATTGTAAACATCTTGAAAGGAACAATGTTATTTTAAAGAGATACAGCTATGCCCCCTCCCTTTGGCTCTCAGACTATAGAAATAATTTCATGTTGGAAGTAGCAAAAGGCTGAGAGCCTGTTGTTAGTCAGAAGAAGAGATTTCACACAGTTCCAACAACCATCCGACCACCTTATTTGGAGAGACTGGACCCCTGACAAGAATGGAACAATGATGGGCCCGATGAGTACTGCTTAGATATGCATACCTTTTCCTTTCTACTATTCATGTGTAATCATCAATAATGGACCTCTTTATTCTTCTTTCAAAGGTGGCAGTATCAAATTAAGTCTTCTTTTTATCACTACGTGTTTACTTAAACTGTCTACTAAAGACACATGATCAAACCTACCTTGTTAAGGCTGTCAAAGTACAGGCTTTGACTTTAATAATTTCAGTAACAACATTGTCCAAAGTAGATCAAAACACTGAGAGCATTTGTTCTAAAATCTGGAATGAGACAAAGGCATACACTTTTTTTTTTATTCAATATAGTGCTTAAAGTCTTTGCCAGAGCAATAAACCTTTTTGGGGTAGAGAAGAGAGAGGAGTGAGGAGTAACTCAAAACCTGCCTACCTCTAATCTCTCCAGTATTTGTCTATAGCCAATTTTATTTAACCAATCATTTTAAATCAAAGAATGAGGGTTGCACAACCAAAGCTTGTAAACAGGAAAATTTGCTCTAACACCTAGATCTTAGGGTACAAAACATAGCATTACAGTACATAGCAACAGACCAAAACTCAACAAAATGAGTGTCATGAAAAAAGCAAGTAACAACAGCTGCTCATAAGGATGAGCAGAAAAATGACCCCTTTTATAGTGCTGCTAGGAAGGTAAACTGATGCACTTACTATGGAAGTCGCTTATAGATTTCATTAAAATAAATGTAAAAATAGAATTCACATAATGGCCCGGCTATACTATACTAATTATATACCCAAAGGAATCTAAGTAGACATCCAATAGATATACATATACACAAATATACACATACACATCATATACATTACATATACATACACGTGTGTGTGTGTGTGTGTGTGTGTGTGTGTGTGTGTGTATGTGTGTGTGTGTGTGTTTAGTGCTGCAGTATTTACAGTAGCTAGGAAATGGACTCACCTAGATATCCATCCACAGATGAACAGGTTAAAAATGCGTTTCATACACACAATGGAATTTTATTCAGCTGACAATAAAACTAAAATAAAATGTGCATGATGGTAAATGAAATTAGAAATCATTGTGTAAATAAAATAATATAAGCTAAGCTCAAGTCTAGATTTAAGTGTGTGTGTGTGTGTGTGCGTGTGCGTGCGTGTGTGGTGTGTGTGTGTGTATGATGACAATATCAAATAATGCATGAGAGGAATGGAAGAAGTGTAACTTTAATTTTTTAAAGCCTATTTTTAATGAGGGTTCTTAGATGTTTAGCTATCTTCTAGCCTACCACCCACCAGAAATAGTGGAAAAGAGAGGATACAGGGGAAGGGGACCTCATGAAACTGGAAAGCTTCTGTAAGGCAAAGAACACTGTCAATAGGACAAATTGGCAACCTACAGATTGGGGGAAAAATACTTCAATAACCCCACATCCGATAGAGGGCTAATATCCAAAATATATAAAGAACTCAAGAAGCAAACCACCAAAACATCAAACAGCCCAATAAAAATTTGGGTGTAGAACTAAACAGAGAATTCACAACAGAGGAATCTCGAATGGCTGAGAAGCACTTAAAGAAATGTTCAAAGGCGTTAGTGATCAGGGAAATACAAATCAAAATGACCCTGAGATTCTACCTTACACCAACCAGAACGGCTAAGATTGAAACCTCAGGTAACAGCACATGTTGGTGACAATTTGGAGAAAGATGAACACTCCTCCATTGCTGGTGGGATTGCAAGCTGGTACAACCACTTTGCAAATCAATCCATAGATCCCTCAAAAAACTGAAAATAGATCTACCTGAAGATCCAGCAATACCACTCTTGAGCATAAACCCCAAAGATGTCCCACCATGCCACAGGATCATGTGTGCCACTATGTTCATAGCAGTCTTGTTTGTGATAGCCAAAAGCTGGAAACAATGCAAATGTCCCACAACAGACTAAAGGATACAGAAAATGTGGTTCATTTACACAATGCAATGCTACTCAGCTATTAAGAATGAGGACATCCTAAGTTTTGCAGGCAAATAGATGGAATTAGAAAATATCATCCTGAGACTCAAAAGAACACGCATGGTATGTACTTACTAATAAGTGGATATTAGTCCAAAAATGTACAGAATACCCAGGATACAGTCTACAGAGCTAAAAAGATTAACAAGTTGAAGGACTCAAGTGAGGACACCTCAATCCCACTTAGAAGGGAGAAGAAAGCAATCACAGGAGGGGGAAGGGAAGGAGCAACTTATGTGGGAAAGGGGACAGGGAGGGGAAGAGGGGAACATGATCAAGTATCTGGTGGGAGGAATAGGACTGAAGCCCTGAAGGCCAACAGAAAGAATGGAAAGAGGCAACCTCAAGAGGTTGGAGGTAGGCGGACCCTCCAGAATGTTCCAGAGAATTGGGAGGTGAGAGACTCTCAGGACTCAAAGGGAAGGACCTTAGATGAAATGCCCTACATTGGAGAAAGGGAACTTGTAGAGCTCAACTCCAACAGAAAGACAGGGCATCAAGTGAGGTATGGGATTGCCACCCCACAGTCAAATCTCTGACCCAGAATCGTTCCTATCTGAAAGAACTGCATGAACAAAAATGGAGAAGAGCCCGAGGAAAAGGAGGTCTAGGAGTAGGCCCAAAGTGAGGTCCAGCTCAAGGGGAGGCCCCAAGGCCTGAGAGTTTTACTGAAGCTGTGGAGTGCTCACAAAAAGGGACCTATCATGACTGCCCCCTGAAAGATCCAACAATCAGCTGAAAGAGTCAGATGCAGATATTTACACCCAACCAATGGTCAGAAGCTGCTGGCTCCTATGGTTGAATTAGGGAAAAACTAGAAGAAGCTGAGGAGGAGGGTGACCCTGTAGGAGGACCAGCAGTCTCAATTAACCTGGACCCTGAGATCTCTCAGACACTGGGCCACCAACCAGGTAGCATGCACCAGCTGATATGAGGCCCCCAACACATATACAACAGAGGACTGCCACGTATGAACTTACTCAGAGAAGATGCACCTAACCCTCAAGAGACTGGAGGCCCCAGGAAGTGGGGAGTTCTTGTGGGGTGGGGTGTAAGGCTGGAGGGACATCTTCATGGATTCAGGGGAGAGGAGGTATGTGACATGGAACAGTCAGTCAGAGGGTGGACCAGGAGGGGGGAGAAAATCTGGACTGTAAAAAAAGTTTAAATAATTCTTTTTTATAAAAAAAGTAGGATTGTGGGTCAAATACTATGTATAATCTTTAACATGTTGGTTATAAAATTACGAATTGCTTTCACAAAAATATGAGTAGCTATTATTATTAAAACTTAACTGTGTATTCAAAAATATGACTAGTTTCTCATTCCTACATTAAAAATAACCCTGCCTGTTGTATTTCCAGAAGAAGGAGGAGGAGGAGGAAGAGGAGGAGGAAGAGGAGGAGGAGGAGAAGGAGGAGGAGGAGGAGGAGGAGGAGGAGGAGGAGGAGGAGGAGGAGGAGGAGGAGGAGGAGGAGGAGAAGGAGAAGAAGAAGAAGAAGAAGAAGAAGAAGAAGAAGAAGAAGAAGAAGAAGAAGAAGAAGAAGAAGAAGAAGAAGAAGAAGAAAAGAAAGAAAGAAAGAAAGAAAGAAAGAAAGAAAGAAAGAAAGAAAGAAAGAAAGAAAGAAAGAAAGAAAGAATGGTTCTTTGGATCAAATCCCATATGCGTTGTCAGGAAATCAGCAGTTCAGTTCACAGGAGTCAGCAGCAGCAGCTTGATTGATTCACAAACACTTCATGGATACACCAGCAGTCCAGTTTGGTAGAGTCAGGATAGCAGACACGAATAAGCAGCAGTGGCACTACCTAGCAGAGACATCCAGGCCTCAACCTTGGCACAAGTCAGCAGGAAGGACCAGAAGGGACAGCAGGAGAAGTTCTTGGTTGTGCCTCTCTCAGCAAGGCAAAGATCATTGAGCATGCTAGCAAGTCAAGTTCCCAGCCACCATCATTGTCTGAAGAGTCATTTTTATACTTCCTCCAATCACCATGTGTGTTACAGGAAATATTAAAAATTTGGCACCATCGCACGCTATACCCAGCTACTCTCTGCCCCAGTGCTTTGGTCTCGCTGCCTCCCTCAGCCACCTATCCCCTGCGGCTAGTTGTCACAAATCCCCTTAGCCCAGTAAATCAAAACTCTAGAAGCTTATAATTGATCAGTCAGATTTATATATCAATAAATTCTCAATTCACAAGATGCCCACACAATAATTTCAGGGCCAATTGATAATGATACAAACTGCCCACCTAGATTAGACAAGTTATCCCAATTATTCTATCCCTGTATGATAGTCATAGCTACCTGTGGCTATTTAAAGCCATGCGGAATCGGGATGGTCTTTTTCTTCCTCCATCTTCCTCCCTTCTCCCTACCTGTCCATTGTCTCTGACTCTGAAAACTCTTAGCTCCATCTCCCTTTCCCCTGTCCAATCACAGGAGTCTTGTATTGATATTGAAATTATTTGGGAGAAAATTCTGCTACACATGTGTCCTCCACAGGTCTTCCCTCAGCACATGTCTTGCCTCAGTACATGCATCTGTCTCAGCTGACAGCACTCTGCCAATCAGCCTGAGTTTGCGGAAGCAGCAGGAGACTGCAGCACACCACCAGAAGTTTTTTGGTGTGTTTCTCTCTATGGAGTCCAGACATATGGAGCTCAACTACACAATGTAAAGCATACCAATACATGTGTGTTGTTAGAGAAGAATCCTTCATCACGTGTCCTTTCATGTGCTTACTTTAGCAGAACATCCTTTCACTGTGTGCTTCAGCAAAATGTTCATTCTTGAGTCTGCCTTAACCTTTCACCTGTGTCCACTTCAGTAAAACACTCCTTCACATGTTTACCCCAACAAAACATGATCCAACACAACTGATTTTCTAAAGAACCCTTAAGTTTCCACTTCAAATAAGTATTACAAGAAGAGTAGAGGGTGAAAGGGTAATGGAATACGTGTTATATGAAAGCAAAGGGGGGTAGAATGGAAGCAATAAGAAGGGGGCAGATAGAACAGTGAATTAGAACAAGGTACACACATGCACACACACACACAAATGCTATAATTAAGACCCATTACCTTGTATAATAAAAAAATAATTAAGAATAGATATTCAATATTCTTGATTTCTATTTTAATGAGTACTAAATATCTATATTCTAAGTATACAATTGTGCAGTTTTTAATTCAATTTACTTCTATACTGGTCTGTCACTTTGTTTGCTTATTCTGTTTATTTGAGCTGCTTTTATCATGCAAGCCCACCAAGATGAAATGTTTTTATATGGGAAGACCTGGACATTGAAATAAAATGAATGTATCCTATTAGGAGAGAATTATAGATAGTTATGTTTAGCATACTGATACATAGTAAAAAATAACCGGAAGTATAATTATGGTATTTAAGAATGGTAAGAATTTTTTCCCACTATAATTCTAACTAGACTTGCCATAGCAGTCATACAGGATAAAAAGCTCTCCACTAAAATTCTGAATCTATAAACCCTAGTCAACTGCTGATGTCACGACAGGCAGATTTGATGAAGGGAACTATTAGGCAATGTGGGAGCTCTGATCTCCTTTGATCTGTGTTGAAACAAAAGCTACCCTTGTGCTTCAGTATGAAGACTAAAGTATAGAGAAAACTGGTCAGCAGCCAAGATCCCTTGCTCCCAACTACAACAGCTTATCTTGAGCTTCATCATAATTTCAGGTGCTAGAACATAAAGAGTTAAGGAAAAAATTAATCCAATGCAAACAATAGCAAGATGAATACCTATTATCTTCAGAGATGAGTGTGTCTATCCTTTTATGTCAGCCCACACACTTGAAGACAAATTGTTTTTTACAAGGTCTCACCATTGTAGCTTAGGCTGTCCTTGAAATCATAATGTTCCTTCATGCACTTCCTGAGTGCTGTGATTATAGGTGTGGGCCATCACTCTCAACAGGAACGAACAATTTAGAGTCAATTATAAACCAAAGAAAAGTTGACTTGGAACTTCTATCAAATATGGAGCAGCAGGAACTGCATTTACCATCTCATCAGAAGCAAGAGAAAATACTAGATAAAAATCTGTGAAACAAAGCTTTTTAAGTGATTGAACAAAAGAGTATGATTATTGCAACTCCAAAGAGTGGAAAACTAATAAGATTAGGCACACCATTATGCAACTTGCTAATTTGAAAGTGTTTGTAAGACACTATATAGTATTGGAAACCTAAATGGAGTGAATCATACATTGAGATGATGAATTTGAATTTGTCAAAAGGTTTAGAAAGTCAAAATGTTTTGGATGAACAAAAGAGTAATGACAATAAGAGAGCTGCTGAAGAAAAATATTCTGGAAATATAAACTGGGTTTATGTAAAATATTTGAAAGAATACTGCCCATCACATAAACATAAGAAAATTATTTGAAGCCCAGGAACTAACATCCCCAGAGAATGAAAATGAAAGCTCCAATGTGAGTAATCCTCTCACTGGCAAAATGTAAGCATCATCCTTTATGAAGTTTAAATAGAATAATCAAAAAGTTCTTGCTTCTGTGGTGCAGAATCTGTACTGACAAACAGGTCTTAAAAGCAAGATCCAAAAGATCAAACTGTTTTGGGGGTAATTTAATTTCATTCTAGATAAGCCAAGAATACATTCAAGAATATGAATAGAAATACAAAATTTTCCAGGATCCAACAAATAAAGTTTTACAATTTCTGCCACACTGTTAAGAATTCTCAGGAAAGCAAAATGGCAAAACATAGCTCAGAATGAGAAATATAAGTCAACCTAAACAGACCTGGAACTGACAAGAATGTGTGAATTGGCAGGCAGTGATATTAAAACAGCTAATAAAACTGAATTATATGTGTGCAAAAATATAAAGCTGAAGTAAACGTTGGATATGTTAAGTAATGACATCGGATGTGTTCTAAAGTCTCAAAATGACACTAGGGAGATAAAAATAATTGATTAGATGAAAAATACACCAGTTTAGATGAAGGGCAGCTTAGAGAGTGAGGAAGAAATGGTTGATGCACCTCAAGACACGGTGATAGTAACTATTTGTAACGAATAAAAAGAATAAAAAGTAATATACACATTACTAGTGATCTATAGGACATCACATGCTTAAATTACATGCAATTGGTATTCCTAATCAAGGGGAAGGACAAAACAGTGCCTGGAAAATTATTAGAAGAAATGATAGTTAAAACTTAGTCTAATTTCATAAAACTAAAATTTACCTTCTGTTTTTTACATGTTTTAATAAGAAGTGGGAAAATATTGTTTAAGGCTCTTATACTTAATTTGAAGTGATGTAATATTAAATAAAGGTAGATTATGATAAATTAAAAATATACAATACACTCTAAAGTGACCACTAAAAGAACAAAACAGTTACAGACAATATTCCAACAAAGGAATTAAAATAGAATTTTAAAAATTAACTACTATAAAAGAAGAAAAAAGTAGAAGAGGAAAACGTGGAAAAATATGTGACAAATAGAAAACAAATATCAAGGTAGTAGATGGAAACCTAACTCCATTAATAATTACATTAAGTATAAATCATCTAAACACTCTAATCAAAAGGCAGGGACTGCTAGATTATATAAAAATTAAGTTTCACTCTATGATACTGTCTTAGTTACTGTTTCTTTTTTGGTGATAGAACACCATGACAAAAAGCAACATGAGAAGAAAAGGGTTTATTTCATCTTAAGGCTTTTAAGTCCATCATTGAGAGAAATCTGGTCCAGGAACTCAAGGTAGCAATTTGGAAGCAAGAATTGATACAGAAGCCATGGAGGAATACCATCTACAGGCTTATCTCCAAAGCTTTCTCAACTTGCTTTCTTATACAGCCCACCAAGGACCACCAAGCTAGGGGTTGTACCAATTATAATAGGCTGGGTCCTCTCTTGTTAATCACTAATTAATAAAATGTTCTTTAGACTTACTTACACACCAAATCTAGAGAAGTATTTTCTCAGTTGAGAGTACCTCTTCCAAGATGACTGTAGCCTGGGCCAGGTTGATATAAATCTAGCCAACATAATACTTACAAGAATTACACATAAATATAAAGACATATGCAGGTTGGAAGTAAAATAAGTGAAAAGACATGCCATTCTAAAACTACTGAAAACACATTTGGGTGGCTATATAAATAATTACCCAAGGGAAATGAATATATATAGCTATACAAAGGTTTGCATGCAAATATTCAGAGAAATTTTATGTGTAACAACTTAAAACTGTAAACATTAACAAGTGAATGAATAAACAAATTGATATGTATTCTTATAATGGAATATCACTCAACCATATAAAGAAAAGAATTATTAACGCAGCAGTATGAATGAATATCAACCTAATTGTGCAAGTGAAAGAAGCCAGATCAAAACAAGAGTATACAGTTCCTTTTACATAAAATCTGTATGAATGCATATACTGAAAGAAAGTTTATACAGGCATTGAATGATGTCTGGGAGAAAGAAGACAGAGGATTAATAAGCAACACGAAAAGCAACAGGTATGCTGGCATGTGTTTAATGTCATAGTGCATAGGTAAGACAGGATAATAAGAACTTCGAGGTCAGCCTGGGCTATACAGCTAAGTTCCAAGCCAGCTAGAGGAACATATGAGATCCTCTCTCAAAACATACTGAGAACCAAACAAAACAGCAAACAATAACAAAAAGGTGTGAAGGGATGGAAAGAAACTCTTGGTGGAGCTGGGATCATGGGATGGTAGTTATTTTTATTGTAGTGATGATGTCATGGATGTATATATAGGTCAAAATAGAGCCACTGTATGTTGTAAACATGACCAATTTATTGTGTATCAATTTACATCAATGATGTTGTTTAACTAAAAGGAAAGAAAGCCCTGAAGATGTTTCATGAAGTCTATGTTCCACCCCACAGATGAGGATCAGGTGGTAACTCCTACCAAGATGATTCTTGAAGCTAACTTTATGGGTAAGGTAGGAGGCAGAAAACAGAACTCATATGAGAAACAAATATCAGTCATCTTAAGACAGACAACCACACAGAGTGGAGAGGAAGAGAAAGAGAGAAAGGGAAAGGGGGAGAAACAGGAAGGGTGGAGAGAAAAGGAAGGAGGGAGAACAAATATTTGAGAGATAAAAAGCAAAATAGAAGCCAGAGGTGAATTTGGAAAATAAAATGTTTATGTAAATATATCACAAGAAAAAAACATAGATTTGACT
The DNA here is from genome assembly GCA_028551405.1 of Uromys caudimaculatus. Taxonomy (NCBI): domain Eukaryota; kingdom Metazoa; phylum Chordata; class Mammalia; order Rodentia; family Muridae; genus Uromys; species Uromys caudimaculatus. Next base: position 4,336,574 of record CM052722.1, read on the forward strand.
TTTAGCTTTTAAAAGTAAATGCAAAGAGGAAAGAAATATATTCTGTTCATGATGCCAGGAAAATAAAAATTTTAAAGTAAAGGATCCTATATTTTTACAACAAAAGCTAGACAGGAACTTTTACCACAAGGTTACATAAGAGATTTTTCAATAAGTAGAACTATTCATACCTTCTCAGTAACATGGTATAATAAATACAACTAACATTTGTTTTAAACTTTTCTTCAGTGTCACTCAACATAGGTCAAAGTTCTAAAATTAAAATGTAATCAATACCAATGAGATTTAGGATAGTTAGGGGAGGAGAATTGGAAAAACAGGGAGTGGATGTGTGACTCTCTGATCATCTGGGTTAATAGTTACCTGTCTTTTGGAATCTTCTATTTATGAAATGAGTTTTTTTTATAAAATTAGTTAAGAGTGAATCAAGATTATATTCCCTGGGTATATCTGAAGTATGTTGGGTTAAGGGGGGTCCCAAGTCTGCTCTGTCTCAGGGCTCAGGCTGCTCAGGGAGACAGGACACTGGAGTTTTGACTGCATTTATCCCACACCCCACCCTGTGGCTGTCAGGCTATGGGAAAGCCGAGGGACACCATTGGGGGGGAGCTCAGTCTGAGCTGGCTCAGGGGTCCTAGGCCTGCAAGGAGGCTGGGGTTGTCTGGTTCTCAGGTTCTTGGGCACCCAGGCACTGCTGGGAGCTGTGGAAGAGCTGTGATCGGAGTGCTCCCCCAGGCTGAAGCTAGCCCTGGCAGAAGGGAAAAAGGGTGGAGCTCCAGCTGGGTCCTTCTGGGATAGTCCTTGGCTTGTCGGGCAGCTGACTTAGCTTGTCGGGCAGCTGACTTGGCTTGGTGGTTGTGGCTGGGGGCACAGAGAGGCCTTCCACAGGGAGATTAGATGGTGATTCTTTAGGTGAAAGCCTTCTCCATTGCTCCCCACAGAGGATACTGATGAAAAGAGGCAGTCCATGGCTTTAAGGCATTTATTGTCATGGTGGAAAGTACATGAGTAAAACCTACCCCACTTCTCAGGGCTGGCCTGAGGTTAATACCTTTTGTAGGTAGGAGTGTCTGGGAAGGAGATTTTATTGGCTAACTCCTCCAGGTCTTTAGGCACCTCATTAAAATGGAGATCTGTCTTGAGTCTACCTGACCATAGGTCATGTCCTCTACCTGTGGCTGGGCTTGGGGCATTGCCCTTACATGACTGATGGCCACAAATCTATGGAGTGCTTCGGCCTCCTGTCAGGAGCCTAGTGTCTAGGAACAAGGTAAAACATCCGCTGTCCCTTCAGGGCCACCAGGGTTTCTAGCCTTAGCTCAACCAGGAACCAGGCTGCCCTTTACAGTCCTATATATCCTCCTTTTACTTTTTTAAAAGAGAGGGGTCACTGGAGTGACTGTGTCATTTGTAGAGAAAATTTTGGGTGGGGTGGAAGTATCAAAAGAAAACACTCTGCAGGCCGGAGGGGTAGCACAACTAAGCCAGGTGGGTAAGAAGTGTTCAGGGTGGGGGTTGGAAGACAAGGGATCATTGAACCAACTAATTATTTCATGGGCTGTACAGTTTGAGGGTATTACCATCATTTTAAAACATCTGATTAATCTAGATAGACATCATGTTTTCCTTACTATCATGTAACTTCCCCCAAGTTCAGTAGCCATTTGACTTTGGCAAGAAAGTTCATCTGTAGTTGGAAGGTCCCAAGTCTGTCCTCTGTGGAACTCAGCGCATGTCTCTGGATCTTAGTCTGTGTGTATCAGGAGTCTTCAGTCAGATGAGGTGTCAAGAGGAACGCAGCTTTGTTGTCCCAGGCATGTCTGAGGAGGTGGCTTTCAGTCTCAGCTGGATCTGTGGGAGCAGTACTGTAGATAAACCTGTAGTGTAATCATAACAGAAGAGAAGAACCCCAGCAGGGGGATGTCTGCATAAGGTGGGTAGCTTGTATTAAGCCTGTAACGGTTTGCTTGGGAGCACATCATGGTCTGTTGGTATGATCCTAGAAAAAAGCGAGAGTGTTTGAGGAATTTAGTCATGGAAGCATCCTTTAAGTCTGCTTTGGATGGCTGAGGAAAACAATATCATGTTAATTATGTATCTGGGATGGGCAGTAACAGTTTGTCTGTAAAAGGAAACTGGTTACTAATTAAGGATTGAACAATGGTGACCAGCATAGTTGGTTTGTCCTGTAGGAGTAGATTAGATGACTTTTGAACCTTTAAAGAAATCTGAAAGAACTGCAGGGATGTAAATGAAGAGGAGCCCGAGGAAAAGAAGGTCCAGTGACAGGCTTAAAGTGGGATCCAGCTCAAGGGGAGGCCCCAAGACCTGACACTACTACTGAGGAGCACTCACAAAAAGAGACCTATCATGACCAAACTCTGGAAGACCCAACAAGCAGCTGAAAGAGTCAGATGCAGATATTTACACCCAACCAATGGACAGAAGCTGCTGACCCCTGTGTTTGAATTAGAGGAAAAGCTGGAAGAAGCTGAGGAGGATGGCAACCCTGTAGGAGGACCAGCAGTCTCAATTAACCTGGATCCCCAAGATCTCGCAGACACTGAACCACCAACCAGGCAGCATACACCAGCTGATATGATGCCCCCAACACATATACAGCAGAGGACTTCCAGGTCTGGGTTTAGTCAGAGAGGATGCACCTAACTCTCAAGATACTGGAGGCCCCAGGGACTTTAGAGGTCTGGTGGGGTGGAGGGTAGACAGTGAGGACATCCTCTTGGAGATAGTGGGGCAGGGAGGATGTATGGAATATGGAACAGTTAGAGAGTGGACCTGGAGGGGAATAAAATCTGGAGTTTAAAATAAATAAGTAAACAAACAAGCAAACAAAGAAATCTTAAACAAGTTAAAAAATTTTTGTACATACATCAGGAATGCTAGGGAGAAAAATAAACATTTAAATAAAGAAGCAAGAAAATTTTGGGTTGAGAAGCACAAACATTGTTTCAGCTGTTCCTGTTAGGGAGAAACACGCATTTTAACAAAGCCTGGAAACTTTGGGGGTAAGGGAATCAGATGTGTTTTCCCACTGTCTTTGGCAGCCTAAGTGCAGGGGGGAGGGGCTTGCTCTGCCATGCTGCTGCATGTGCTCTAGCAGACAGGTCTCCTTGTGTTCCCCCGTTTGTTTTTTCTTGTCTGGTATAACCTCAATGTAGAGCAGAAGGAGAAGAAAGGCCAGCCTTGAAGAACAGCTCAAAGGAATAAGCATAGAAGCTTCATAGCACAGTCAGGGTCAGAGGGAGTGATGGGCAGGACCTGTAGTTCTGTTCTGTCTGTGTTTCTAGCCCCAGCGGCAGCAGCCTGCTGGCCAGTGCTAGAGGGCTAGGGTGGATCTGGCCATTTGTCCTACAGGGACCTCAGGGAACTGGGGGTTGGGCCACAGACAGAAGCAGAGAGCTCAAGGCAGGTGCTGCTATCAGAAACGAAGCGCCATTAGCTGTGAAGGAGCCCTTGCTGTGGGGCTGTGGGAGGGGCAGAGAGTGGAGGCTAGTCACCACCGAAGTAGAGCTAGTTAAGTCTAAAATGACATTTGGAGGCCAGGCAGTGGTGGTGCACGCCTTTAATCCCAGCACTTGGGAGGCAGAAGCAGGTGGATTTCTGAGTTCGAGGGCAACCTGGTCTACAGAGTGAGTTCCAGGACAACCAGGGCTACACAGAGAAACCCTGTCTCGAAAGAGAGAGAGAGAGAGAGAGAGAGAGAGAGAGAGAGAGAGAGAGAGAGAGAGAGAGATTTGGAGACTGTAGCTAAGAGTCAAAAGGGAGGGGGGAAG
>CM052722.1:4340867-4358983 GCA_028551405.1 Uromys caudimaculatus
AAAAAAAAAAAAAAAAAGAGCTAACATGTAGTTCATCTAACATATTAACAAGCATAGAGCCATAACAGAAGTGAGAAGGCACAAATTATAGTTTAATATATACAAAACACTTCACATAGTTTATTGTACAACCAAGCTTTTCAAAAAGATAAGCCTTATACTCCAAAGAAATATAACTATTTGAACAAAAGGAAAAAAAAATTGAGAACATTCTCAAGTTAAGCTTGTCTCTCTCATAGATATACATTTTAAATAAACCAAGGTAAATATATGGCTATGTATAGGTTAATAGATAGATAGATAGATAGATAGATAGATAGATAGATAGATAGATAGATAGATAGATATACAGATATACCCCAAATCCCAAGATCTGTCCTAACACTGGTCAAAGTTGTTTTTATGGTAAAAAAATAGACTAAAACGATAGAATAACAATAAATGTATAAAGAATGAGGTATGTCTTTTTAAGCTGCAAGTAGCTGTTTTTAGCTAAGCGCACGCGCGCACGCACACACACACACACACACACACATATATATACACACACACATTATATATATATATATATATATATTAAGGAAACCTGGCCAGACTTACCTGATGACTCACTGATCATTATTATTTACTTGCAAATATTCCTTCTTCACTTGGTGCTCTTTCTGGAGACATCCTACCACCACCTATTATTAGTGTGCTATGATGGATGGATGATTTTGTCAGACCTGATAAGCTCTAGAAATATCAGAGTAAACTTCTACTCTTCAAAGAAACAATTTCTACCAGACAACAAACATTTATGTAATAAAAAATTTTCATTTATCATCCATAAAACTCCCTGAGACCACCTCTCAACTTTGAAAATGGGGACTGCCTTTCTGGTGAATCACATGGTCTGTATTTCAATTTTCTAGGACCATACTTGAATAAAATTATCTCCTCTAGCAAGGTTGACCTCCTGATTTGTTTTGGTAGAGGCAATCGGTAGTAAGTCTTCCAGGCCCCAGAGTCTAGCCTGTTTAGTTTCTCCTCCAAACTAAATGATTCTCAAACTTCCTTCCTTCCCGTTTCCAAATTTTCATGCCAACAAGAATTAGAACTGGGGAAATGGAGTACTAGTAACATATTTAGATATGGAAATACACTCTCTAAAACAGAATGTTTTACCTCTTAGCAACTACTGTGTTATTGGACTTCAGGGTCACAATCTGTGCCTCAAGTCATCTGGCCACCCATCTTCTGGATGCCAATTAAAAGAATCAAGTGAAAAGTGGATTATACTCCAAGCTGGCCTCAAACTCATGGTCCTTCTGCTTCCACCTCCTTCAGCAAGTCTTACTGGCGTGATATTTACAAAATTGAGTATTACTTCCATTACTTATAACTTGTGAAGTATAGATAATTATAGGTCAGTGTTGGGCAGAATCACTGAATCACACTTTGATACTGGTTAGATGGGTATATCCTTCAGTAGAACTCTCTCTCTCTCTCCATCCTATACCTCCCTGATCTCTCTTATTCCAGTGCCCACCCACTCTCAGTCCACCCTCGGTATCTATTCTATTCCAACTTCCCTGGGAGATAAATGCATCTCGCTCTTGAGCCCTTCTTATTACTTAGCCATTCTGGGTCTGTGGACTTAACAGCTGATATACACTTAGGAGTACATACCATGCTTGCCTTTCTGGATCTGGGTTATCTCACTTGTGATAGTCTTTTCTAGTTCCACCCATTTGCCTGCTAAATTCATGATGTCATAAGATCACTGGTAAAATTCCCATTTTGGGGGGAGGTCCTTTGTTTTCATTGTCTGATAGTCACATTAAAAGACACAGGTGTCTCTTCCAAATATCTTCATTTCTGCCAGACTTGTTACAATTCCAAAGCCAAAGTTAGCCTATTTCAACATTGCCAATATTTGAAAATTTTAAATGGCCCAAGGCAAAAGTATCACTGCATACAGGTCAACCCCAAAACTAATCTTTAATTTTACATTGTAAGTTTGTGTAGAAAAATCAGTTCATATTTTTTAGCACTTAACAAAAATAATATTTTTACTTATTTTAGGTAATTTCTCCTAAATTCTTTAATCAGATTTAAAACAATAGCAACAAGAACAACAAGAGCAACAACAAACTCTTGTGGTTTTGCAATGAACAACAGAAATTGGGAGACCTAAATCATTTTATGGAGTAAATTTAAAATAGGCATTTCAATTAATGTTTTAGATAAGACTGCCAGAGGTAAAGTACAGAAATGAGTTCCTTCTCCTCTTCCTCTTCCTCTTCCTCTTCCTCTTCCTCTTCCTCTTCCTCCTCCTTCTCCTCCTCCTCCTCCTTCTGTTCCTTCTCCTCCTCCTTCTTTTCTTAAATTTCTAGATCCTTGAATTTTATTAGCTTTAAAAGAATAGACGGAGGGCCAGTCAGAAGAACAGATAGGTGGCCTGCCTGCCCACAGAAATCTCCCATTTCCCCAGTTTGGTTTCCAAAGACCAAATCTGCTGACAGTCCTTCATACTCCATGCCCCAGCCTCACTGCCACTGCCTGTTACCACAACCAAACAGAAATTCACTGCTTAGGTGTAGGTTAAGCCAGCCAGAAGAACAGGTAGGCACACTCAGGCAGAGATAATTCATTGCTGAACAAGAGGCGACATGATCCACCAGAACTGCAGGTTCTAACTTGGGCAAAGACTCACTGCTGGATCATCAATCAGACCAGCTGCCAGAACACTAGGTAGGCATCCCACCTACCGACTGCCTCCATTCTCAGTGCCCCATTCACAATATCACCAATCCCCATTCCACTCTGCATAATCTTGTTTCACCATCCCCAACTTGAGCAGAAACCCCGTGCTAAACCAAAGGTCATGTATGCTATCTGCCAGAATTCCAGCTACCAACTTGGATGGAGATTCCCTGCTATACCAGAGATCACATTAGATGACAGAATTCCAGACCACAAAGACCAAAAGACCAAAGAAGAAACAGAAACTAAGGAAATAAATATCCATCCTGTAAAAGAGAAACTCAGAAACTGGCATCACCCCAAACTCAGATGTCTAGACACCAGCTTAAGAACAATAATAGCCAGGATAATATGTCTCCACTAGAACCCAGCTATCCTATTACTGCAAGCCCTGAGAATTCCAACACAGCTGAAGCATAAAAGAAAGACCTTAAAACCAACTTTATGAAGATGATAGAAGTCTTTAAATAGGAAATGAATAAATCCCTTGAAGAGAGCCAAGAAATGAAAGTAAAAACAAACAGTTGAAGAAAATGGATAAAACTGTTGAAGACCTAAAAATTAAAATAGAAGCAGTAAAGAAAACAAAAACTAAGGGAATTCTGGAAATAGAATATCTAGGTAAGCAAACAGGAATGATAGAAACAATCATCACCAACAGAATACAAGAGATGGAAGAAAGTATCTCAGGCATTGAAGATATGATAGAAGAAATAGGTATATCTGTCAACAAAAATGTTAAATCTAAAAACAGTCTTGGCACAAAACATCCAGGATATTGTGCACACTGATTAAAGAAAAAAAACCTAAGCATAACTTGAATATGGAAAGAGGAATCCCAGGCCAAAACCTATTTTTAACAAAATCAGAGTAGAATATCTTCCTAACCTAAAGAAGGAGATGTCTATAAACATAAAAGAACCTTACAGAATACCAAATAAATTGGAACAGAAAATGAAGTCTCCCTTGTCATATAATAATCAAAATACTAAACATACTGAACAAAGAAAGACTATTAAAATATATAAAGGGGAAAGGTCAAGTAACATGTAAAGACAGACTTTTTAAATTACACTCAAATTCTCAATGGAGACTCTAATAGACAGGAAAACATAGACATACATCCTTTAGACTTAAGAGACCAGAGATGCCAGTGCATACTACTATATCCAGCAAATCTTTCAATCATCATAAATGAAAAAAACAAGATGTTCCATGATAAAGACAAATTCAAACAATATCTATCTAGAAATCCATTCCTACAGAAGATAATAAAAAGAAAATTCCAACCCAAGGAGGTTAACTACACACATCAAAACACAGGAAATAATCTCACACCAACAAAATGAAAAGAGAGGAAGTGTACACATCACCACCACCAACAACAATGACAGCAACAACAACAACAAAGACCAACAAACTAAGAATAATTAATAACAATTGTTCATTAATATCTTTCAGTATCAATGGACTCAATTCCAAATAAAAAGACAAAGACTAACAGAGTGGATAGGGAAACATGATCAATCCTTCTGTTGCATACAAGAAACACATATAAACATCAGAGATAGACATTAACTCAGAATAAAGGTTTAGAAAAAAAATTTCGCAGTCAATAGACCTCAGAAGCAAGCTGGTAAAAGAAATGTCACTAAAGATTAAATCACACATTGACCTCACACTGATAGTGGGAGACTTCAATACCCCACTCTCAAAAGAGAACAGGTATCAAATTGAAAATAGAGAGGGGCTGGGGAGATGGCTCAGTGTGTAAAACCCTTGCCATAGAAGCATGGAGCACCAAGTTCGATCCCCAACACCTGCTCAAAAGCCAGCTGCAGTTACATCCAATTTACTCACCTGGGGAGGATTCCTGGGTTTAATGGGTGAGTTGCACCTACCTCAGTTCAATTCCTGTGACTCATGTGGTAGAAGCAGAGACCTGACAGTCAGAAGTTGCCCCCTGACTTTCACCCACATACACACACAGATATATGCATGTAAATAAATGGCAAATCATAATAAGATGGGGAAAATAGAGGAAGACCTCTGGCCTCCATCATACATGAATACACATGTACACACATGCACACCAACTGGTACATAGATCACACACACACACACACACACACACACACACACACACACACACACACCAATAAATAGAATCAAATAATAAAAAAAATGAAAACAGAGAAATATTGAAAATAACAGACATTATGAATCAAATGGACTTAGCAGATATCTATAGAACATTTCACTAAACACAGAAAAATATATTTCTTCTGGATACATTACAGAACTTTCTCCAAAACTGACCAGATACTTAGTCACAAAGGAAGTTCCAACAGATACAAGAAAATTGAAATAATCTCCTGCATCCTATCAGACTACCATGGATTAAAGTTAGTTCTCAATAACAAAAGAAACAACAGAAAGGCCACAAACTCATAGAAACTAAACAACTCTCTAATGAATAACTACTGTGCCAAGGCAGAAGCAAAGAAAGAAATTAAATATTTTCTAGAGTTCAAAGAAAATGAGTAAATAGCATACTCAGACTTATGGGACACAATGAAAGCTGTGTTAAGAGGAATGTTCATAGCACTAAGTGCCTTCACAAAGAAGCTGGAGAGATCTCATACTATCAACTTAGCAGCATAGCTGAGAGTTCGAGACCAAAAGCAAAAATGAAACAAAACAAAAAAAGCAAACATACCCAAGAAGAGCAGATGGCAGGAAATAATCAAACTGAGGGCTGAAATCAATAAAATAGAAACAAAGAGAACAATACAAAGAATCAATAAAACCAAGAGCTGGTTCTTTGAAAAAATCAACAAGATAGACAAAGCCTTGGCCAAAGTAACTGAAAAGCAGAGAGAGAATATCCAAACTAACACAATAAGAAATTAGAAGAGGGACATAACAGACAAAGAGGAAATTCAAAGACTCATTAGGTCATACTTTATAAACCTGCACTCCACAAAACTGGAGAATCTATAAAAAACTGGACAGTTTTCTCCATACATACCACTTACAGAAGTTAAATCAAGATCATATGAATTTAAATAAACCTATAAGGAAACAGAAGCCTTCATTAAAAGTCTACAATAAAAACAACAACAACAAAAGCCAGGACCAGACTGTTTGATCACAGGATTCCACCATAATTTCAAAGAAGAGATAATGTCAATACTTCTCAAATTATTCCACCAATAAAAAGAGAAGGAACATTTGCCAAATTCAATTTATGAGGTCGAGTCACCCTGATATCCAAACCACACAAAGATCCAACAAAGAAAATTACAAATCAATTTCCCTCATGAACATTGATGCAAAAATTACTCAATAAAATACTTCCAAATTGAATCCAAGGACACATCAAAAAGATCATCCACCATTATCAAGTAGGCTTTATCACAGGGATGCAGGGATTGTTCAGTATGCAAAATCTGTTATTAAAATCCACCATAAAAACAAACTGAAAATAAAATCTACATGATCATCTCTTTAGATGCTGAAAAAGCCTTTTATAAAATCCAACACCACATCATGAAAAAAGCCTTGGAGAGATCAGGGATACAAAGTAAATATCTAAACCTAATAAAGGTAATTTACAGCTAGCCTATGACCATCATCAAATTAAATGGAGAGAAACTCCAAGCAATTCCACTAAAATTAGGATGAAGAAAGGCTGTCTACTCTCTCCATATTTATTCAATATAGTACTTGAAGTTCTAGCTAGAGCAATGCCATATGGTTTTGATTACCATAGCTCAAGGAGATCAAAGGGATACAAATTAGAAAAGAAGTCAAAATAGCATTATTAGCTGATAGTATACATAAACAATCCCCAAAATTCTAGCAGGGAACTTGTACAGATGACAAAAAACTTTCAGCAAAGTGGCTGGATACAGGATTGACAGAAAGAAAGAAAAGAAAGAAAAGAAAGAAAGAAAGAAAGAAAGAAAGAAAGAAAGAAAGAAAGAAAGAAAGAAAGAAAGAAAGAAAGAAAGAAAGAGGGAGGGAAGGAAGGAAGGAAGGAAAGAAGGAGAGAAAGAAAGAGAGAAAGAAAAAAGAAAAGAAAAGAAAATCAGGAGTCCTCACATATGCAAACAACAAACAGACTGAAAAAAAATATCAGAGGAACACCACCATTCACAATAGCCACAAATAATATAAAATATCTTGGGATTACTCTAAGAAAGTAAAACACTTATATGACAAAACAAAGTCTTTGAAGAAAGAAATTAAAGATATCAGAAGATGGAAAGATCTCCCATGCTCATAGATCAGTAGGAATTATTTACAGACCTTGAAAGAACAGTACTCAACTTCATATGGAAAACAAAAAAAAAAAACCTCAGGATAGCTAAAACAATGCTAAACAATAAAAGAATTTTAGGACGTATCACCATCCCTGATTTCAACCGGTACTACAGAGATATGGGAATCAAAATCACATGACTTTGGTATAAAAGCAGACAGGATGGCCAATGGAATCAAATTGATGACCCAGTATAAATCCACAAACCTATTGACACCTGATTCTTGATAAAGAAGCTAGAAATATATAATGGAAACAAAAAGAAAACATCTTCAATAAATGTTTCTAGTCTACCTGAATGTCTTAATGTAGAAGAATGGAAATAGATCATTATCTATCACCCTGTACAAAACTAAAGTCCAAATGGATCAAAGACCTCAACATAAAACCAGATACACTGAACCTGATAGAAGAAAAAGTAGAAAATAGCCTTGAACCTTGAATGCATTGGTACAAGAGACAACTCCTAAACAGAACGCCAAAAGCACAGGCGTTAAGATCAACAATTAATAAATGGGACCTCATAAAACTGAAGAGGTTTTGTAAGGCAAAGTTCACTGCCAAAAGGACAAAATGGCAGCCTACAGAATGGGAAAAGATTTTCACCAATTCCACAACTGACAGTGGGCTAATATTGAAAATATGTCAAGAACTCAAGAAACTAGACATAAACAAATAATCCAATTGAAAATGGGATACAGATCTAAACAAAGAATTCTCAACAGAAGAATCTCAAATGGATGTGGAACACATAAATAAATGTTCAACAATCTTAGTCATCAGGGAAATGCAAATCAAATCTACTTTGAGAGTCCATCTAATACCTGTCAGAATTGCTAAGATAAAAAACACAAGTGACAGCTCATGCTTGTGAGGATGTGGCACAATGAGAACACTCCTCCACTGCTGGTGGGAGTGCACACTTGTACAGCCACTTTGGAAAACAATATGGTGGTTCATCAGAAAAATGGGAATCAACCTACCTCAAGATCCAGCTATACCACTTCAGAGCATATACCAAAGGATGTTCCATCATACCTCAAGGGCACTTGCTCAACTATGTTCATAGCAGCTTTATTTGTAATAGCCAGAAACTGAAGCAGCATAGATGTCCTACAACAGAAGAATTAATAAAGAAAATGTGGTACATTTACACAATGGAGCATTACTCAGCTGGTTTTTTTAAAAAAGATATCATGAAACTTGCAGACAATTGGATGGAATTAGAAATTTCGGAGTAAAGCAACCCAGATCCACAAATAAAAACACATGTCCTCACTTATAAGTGGATATTAGCTGTAAAGTAAAAGATAATCATGCGACAATCAACAGTAACAAGGCTAAGTAACAAGGAGGGATCACGGGTGGATGAATGGATCTCCCTGGGATGGGGATAAAATAGATTTTGTGGGTGGACTAGTGGTAGGTAGGGATGGAACTGGAGGAGAATCTGGTTGAGGGGAGGGATGGAGGGAGAGAGTACCAGGAGAGATGGCTAGAATTGGGAAGCATGGAATGATGAGGAAACTGAGTGCAATGGAACTCCCTGAAATCTATGATGGTCACCCTTGTGAAGACTCCTAGTAATTGGAGATATGGAGCCTGAACTGGACATCTTCTGTAATCAGGCAAGGCTTCCACTGGTGGGAGTGGGACATCACCCAGCCACAAAATCTTCAACCTCCAATTTGTTCGGCATACAAGATAATCTGGGGTACAGGTGGCATAGAACTTGTAAGAGTGGCCAATCAATGACTGGACCAATTTTAGACCCGTACTACAGAGAGGGAGCCCACCCCTCATGCTGCCTATGTGGCCAAGAACCAGAGTCTGATAGCCCAGAGACCTAGAGTAGAACTAAACACAACTGCCCCATCAAAGTCAACATAATTGTTCCTAATGATATTATGCTATACTCATACACTGCAGTTATCACAGTGTCATCAGAGAGATTTCATTCAGTAACTGATGGGAGAAGATACAGAGACCCCACAGCCAAACACAGAACAGTGCTCAGGGAATAGAGAAAGGATGGATTGTAGGAGCCAGGGGGGTTGAGGACACCATAAGAATGTGGCCCATCTAATCAACTAAGCAGGGATCATGGGAACTCACAGAGACTGAAATGACAATTAGGGAACTTGTGTGGGTTTGAGTTAATTCCTTTGCATATAAGCTATGGTTTTGTAGCTTAGTGTTCTTGTGGGAATTCCAACAATGGGAATGGGGCTTTTTCTGACTCTTTTGCCTTCTCTGAGGACACTTTTACTCCTATTGGGTTGCCTCGCCCAGCCTTGATATGAGGGTATGTGTCTAGTCTTATGTAACTTAGGTCATGATCTGCTGATATCCCCGGGAAGCTTGCTCTATCCTGAGGGGAAATGGAGAAGGAGTAATAGATCTCTGGAAGAGGAGAGTTGTGGGGGAGGACTTGGAGGAGAAGAGGGATCTGAAACCATAATCAGGATATAATATATGAGAAGATTTAAAAGAGAATAGGATAGTCACAAAAGTAATTGCTCTTATATAGCCAAAAACGGCCCTAAGCACATTTGTACACACAAACACTCAAAAACATTTTTAAAGATGTGACAATCATGATTATAAGCACACACTAAGTTAAAAACAGAAATGCAATGCTGAAGGAGCTGGAATTTCCTCTTCAGGAACTCCAGGCACAGAGATTCGATTTTTTTTGTTGTTGTTGCATTGCCTTCTTAGAAATCACCCTAAAACCTTAAAAGACAACTGAACTGTAATTCTCTCTAGAGGGTACCAAAGACGTAAAGAGTTAATATTTTTGAACGTATAAATCACAAAAAGATCTCAACACCCTTGTCCATGTCGCACAGTGCAACAGAACCCCAAAGGCTCAAAAGAGCCCGCATTCTTTCCTGTCTTATGGCTATTGACCTAAATCTTTTCACACAACCCAAAATTTGCTTAAAAGAGTTGTTAAATTGACAAGGCTTGTCCAAAAATGGCATTTGTTAGATTTGGGATCTGTCCCATTAAAAGATGCATGACTCTAGAATATCAGACCTCTTCTCTTGAAAAATAATCATGCGATGTTACCAGCTAGAAATAACAGGCCCCTTCTCTAAGGATTAAAATATGGTGGTTACCTGTAAGGAGGTTCGGGGAGAAAGCAAATTCAAGACATAGGAGGCCTAACCATATCTCACTGAAGCACCGGACTTGTAGGAATGTCAGAGGGGAGTTTTCCTATCTTTGAAGTACCTGGCTTTGAGTTATGGTCAGATTCCCAGTGCCTTCAAATTTTCTCTATCCCACCTCCATGATGACCATGTTTCTCTGTTTAACAATGATAGATTTCTGAGGCAATGTAAAGAGACAGAAGGGCAGAAAAAGACCAGAGTCAACAGATATAAGTGTTTATTAACACAGTGAGGGGCAGCCTCTCTGCCACAGGAAATTGAGAAGTATGCCAAGAGAAAAAGCTGGCTGTGACCCTGTATAGTAGCAGGGTAAGATCTTTTAAAAAGACTTCTCAACCTCCCAACTGATTAAACGAGTACAAAAAATTCTTGGGAAAGAATCCTGAGGAGCTCTCCTGCAATCTCCCTTTCCTAAAATTGTTTGCCCAAAGAGAGAAGCAGATAAGGGATTGTCTTCGAAGAGCTGAGTTGGGGAATAAATAGGAGATAATGGCCATTTTTGGTATACAGAGGCTGTTAGCATTCTGCCTAAGCTCCAACCCACAGTTACCTAGCAACAGCCAGGTATGCTCCGCCCCACAATTACCTGGCAGCAAACAGGTATGCTCCTCCCCAGTTACCTGGCAACAGCCAGGTAGGCCCGACCCACTGTAAAAGGGGCTGCTTGTCCCCTTCTCCCTCTCTTACTCTTGTTCTCTTGTTTCTCTCTTGCCCTCTGGGGGTCTTCCCTTCCCCCTCCCTTCCCTATTCCCTTCCTCTCCCTTCGCTATTCCCTTCCCCCTCTCTCTATATGTTCATGGCCGGCCTCTACTTCTTTACTCTACTCCCTCTCTCTGCCTCCTACTACCCTCTTAACTCCCCTCTCCATGCCCTGAATAAACTCTATTGTATACTATACCTTTGTGTGGCTGGTCCCTCAGGGGGAAGGGATGCCTTGGCATGGGCCCGCTGAGGCACCCCCTCCCCCATACCTCACTACATATCCATAGAACATATCCCCTTTTTCTTTACCTTTTTATAAACACATAATATGGTGCCGAGACTTGGATTTAGAAACTCTGCAGGTTTGTATCCAGATCCACACTCACTAGCCCAGAACTGGTACCCTTTCCACCACTGGTCAGTGTAACAGTCCACATGGTCCCAGGGGAGATTTCTTCAGCTCGGAGCTAACCCTGTGCTGCCCTGACTCTTGTTCTAGGACTCCTTCCCTTGGGTGAGACTTTCCTCTTTCCTTTTGAGACAGTTTCTTTCTTGTGGCTGAGAATTCCAGGCTGGGCTTGGACAAACTGCTCTCTGGCTCAAGAACACTGGCTCTGAGCATTAGTCCCCAGCCCTCAGGTGTCTCAGCCAGGGGTCAGTCTTTCACTGCTTTGTCCCTACCTATTGCCTATTTGTCCACTATTGTAGTGGAATAGGAAGCACCCGAAGTAGCAAGTTCTGTATCCCAGCAACTTGCACGCTATTCTCCTGGCTCACAGCACCGCTAGCACTCACTTTATAAGTCCTGGGCAGAGAGGTGGGGGGGGGGAGGAAGGGGCTCCCTCCAGTGTGCTGGAGTGGCAAGGTAAAAGCTGTTTCTTTTGCAACTGCAGAGGGACATCTAAAAGCAACTACAATAGTGGAAAAACAGGCAGGACCCTGTGGCAGCTTTGGCAGGGGACAGCAGGTGGTTGCATGCATGGGAAAGCAAGTCTCAGAGACTCGCTGAGGCAGGATGCAAGGGGCGGAGCCAGACCTGCTTTTCAGGCAGGGAACTGGCTGAATCAGTGGCATCTACAGGGGGGGGGGGGTGAGGGCAGCAAATGAGGGAGGGGGAGGGGAAAGCCTAGGCTATTGGTCGCTAGCGAGAAAGTGCCAGTTTAGCAACAATGTAGAGATATTGTTTTCTGTTAACTGTGAACTAAGTAGAGACAATAAGTAGGGACAAGGCAGCAAAAGACTGACCCCTGGCTGAGACACCTGGGGACTGGGGACTAATGCTCAGAGCCAGTGCTCTTGAGCCAGAGAGCAGTTTGTCCAGGCCCAGCCTGGAATTCTCAGCCACAAGAAAGAAACTGTCTCAAAAGGAAAGGGGAAAGTCTCACCCAAGGGAAGGAGTCCTAGAACAAGAGTCAGGGCAGCACAGGGTTAGCTCCGAGCTGAAGAAATCTCCCCTGGGACCATGTGGACTGTTACACTGACCAGTGGGAGGAGGGGGCTTACCAGTTCTAGGCTAGCAAGCATGGAATCCGGATGCAAGCCTAAAGAGTTTCTAAATCCAAGTTTCGGCACCATACGATGTGTTTATAAAAAGATAAAGAGAGAAAGAATATGTTCTATGGAGGTGTAGTCAGATATGGCAGAAGGGGATGTCTCAGCGGGCTCATGCCAAGGCAATCCTTCCCCCTGAGGGACCAGCCACAGGAAGGTATAGTAAAGAATAGAGTTTATTCAGGGCATGGGGAGGGGAGTTAAGAGGCTAGTAGAGGCAGAGAAAGGGAGAGAGAGAGAGAGAGAGAGAGAGAGAGAGAGAGAGAGAGAGAGAGAGAGAGAGAGAGAGAGAGAGAGAGAGAGAAGTAGAGGAGAAGAATAGAAGCTGGCCATGGGCACATGGAAAGAGGGGGAAGGGGATGGAAAGGGGAGAGCAAGAGCAAGAGAGAAGCAAGGGGCAAGAGAGAGAGAGGAGGGGGCAAGCAGCCCCTTTTATAGTGGGCCAGGCCTGCCTGGCTGTTGCCAGGTAACTGTGGAGAGGAGCATACCTGGCTGTTGCCAAGTAACTATGGTGTGTTTAGACAGAATGCTAACAGAGGCCTTTTAAAGTATAGCCAGTCAAAATATAATACTATTCTTCTTGTTGTGAAGAGATCTTGAAGGTGCAATTCAAGTTCTAAATCAGTTGAATTCCAGTTCATAAGAAGGAATATCATAAAGCTATGGGTATATCTAGGTGGTAGAGCACTGAAATAGCACAGCAGGCCTTGGGTTACTTCCCTAGCTCCAGGAAGGAAAAACAAACAAACAAACAAATTATTTTTTTATACTGGTTTAATCAGTGGGGAGGGTGAGAAGTCTTGTAAAAAGATCAGAGGCCTTTACTACATTCAGAGATTCACAACACTGTGTGAGTCTTTTGTTGCTTTTCCCATGCTTCTTGGATCCTTCTTCCTGAATGTTGGGCAAACCAAAAGCTTAGCTTAAGCCTGTGTGATTCTCATTGTGCTTTCTTGCTGGTTGATAAGCACCTGTTATACCTACAGTGTTCCAACAAGCTCATGATTCAGTCTTTCTGCATGTTTGTCCTGCAGGTTTGGAGCTTCATTAAATAATCCCCACAAAACATACTACCAATAAAGAAAGTAGTTAATATACACAGTTAAAATTGGTAACCCCTCATTAGAAATAACAGACTATCTGGCAAGATCTATACATTTAAATAATAGTCTACAATGTATTTAAATACTCTTCCAATGTACTGGAGAGATGACTCATTAGTTGGTTAAGTGAACTTGCCTTGTTTGCAGAGGACCTGGGTTCAATTTCCAGTATCCAAATGGTGTCTAAAAACTATCTGTAATTCTAGTTCCAGTGTATCAGATGTCCTATTCTGGGCTCCATGCGCACTGTATGCATGTGGCACACAGACCTACATGCAGGCAAAACATGTACACAGGAAAGAGAGAGAGAGAAAGAGAGAGAGAAAATAATCCTCTTGTAAATCAGTAAGAAATAGATAAATGGCTAATTTTTAAGGACAAAATATGTAACAGGCATTTTACAAGAGAAACTATAAAAATATCTAGTAAAGATATACTCATATTCACTAGTTATCAAAGAAACACAGAAGCACAAAGAGATTCATATTAACCCGAATAGCTAAGTTAAAACAACAACAGCTGTAAAAATAACGTTCTTAAAATATCATGTGTTGACTAATATTTAGAAAAATGGGAGGTATCATATGTTACTGGTGAGACTATAAAATTGTTTCAGAAATTTTCTTTTGGAAATCAGAATATTTGTGTGCATGTGTGTTTATACATACAAATGTTTGTATACATATGCATGTGTATATAAGCATGATCTTCCAATTCAAGTTTTGCGGTTTATCATAGTTTATCTGTCCTGTTAAGAAACATCACTTATTCCCAGGTCATGCCTGTATTTTTTTTTTTTTTTTAGAAACTCTACAGCATAGTAGTATAAGTTATAATTCAGGTCTATTATCAATTCAGAATATCTATCTATCTATCTATCTATCTATCTATCTATCTATCTATCTTTTTTCTTGAGATAAGGTTTTGAGCCTGGTAGCTCTGGCTGTCCTGGAACTCAGTCTGTTGGCCAAGATGGCCTCAAACTCATAGAGATTCACCTGCCTCTGCCTCCTAAGTACTGGCATTAAAGGCCTGCACCAGCACCACCTGACTGATTAATTTTGTAATTTAATTTTTTTAATCTTTGAAACAAAGACACAAGGGTCTTACCATTTTGTTTTGCTTTGTTTTGCCATGCAGATATTCAGTGTCTTGATCCCTTTTTGAAAAACTCTTCCCACCATTGAATTTTGTTGACATTTTGGTTCTTTATCTTGGGGGCGGGGTCTTTATATCTGAAAGTACAGTTTGGTTTTGGTTTTGGTTTATTTTAATTACATGCAAGGATGCATGGAATTGTCCTTAGCTTTGGTAAGAGAAATTTGGAACTTTGCCCCCTTATATGAGAATGTAGAAAATGTTGAAATTACAAAGCAAATGCTTCCCTTTGGTTCCCTTAAACAGTAACAAAGATTGAAGGGCTGGAGGGAACATATTCTGAAGCAGGTTTTGTACTTTCTTTGTTTTTTGATGCATCATCCTGCAATAACCCTTTGCTCTAGTGATTCACAAAAGTTTCAGGGCAAAGCTCTAGAAGTAAAGAGAGGATGCGATGTTCCTCTGTTCTTCCTATTGCGGGCCCTAATATCTTGTCCCGTGTATATACAATACTAGTGTATTTGTCCCTGCTGCCGCTGTTAATGCACTTGTTGTTGCATGTGCAATCATGTTATACCTCTCTTTTTAACTGCAGGGTAGTCCTTTCCAACACAACGGTAAGTTATAATTGAATGAAAGAATGAGCAAAGCACCTTATCCCTCCTTAAGTGATATCTCTGAATCCATTTTTTTTTCTGGTAAATAATTACTTCCTTCACATGAATCCTACATCATTATAGGGCTCCTCTTTCATTTCCAAATTTCATTATTAATAAGGATACAAGCCTTTTAAACTAGATACATAATAAGATGAGTTCAAAAGGCTAGCTTTGAACACAAGTGCTGCCATTAACATGGACTACACTTCTTATATCCCAAAAACCGTGCTGAGGATTCATCTGTTCTCCCTTTTAACTTTCACATCTAATTAAGCTTTTGCTGAAGGCCTTGTTCCCGGTTATTCACCAGCATGCCTCAGTGGTGTTACCGTGCAGCAGAGTGACCTTGAGTGAGAAACAATTTTCACCCTGTTCTTTTCCAACCAATTATTTTTGAAAGGTACAAAGAAGGAGTATTTATTTTGTTCTCCCATCTCTCAAGGGAAGAACACACAAAAAATTACTTTTGTTTCCTTAAGAGATTATTAACATATGGAATAATACATTATTACAGGGATATGTATGACTGAAATGATTTCAATGTATTTCTTTATTTTCCACAGTCCTAAGTGCATCTCTAGTGTCTAAGTTATCTATAATGTCTGCTCAGTAAAGAGAAATGACTAAAACATGGAGGTAGAAGTTTTTCTAAAACAGAATTGGGAGATTTTACATGAGCAGTATAAAGATCATAAGAACAAACATCTAACTAAGTGACATACCAAAATATGAATGTGAGTTGACTATATATTTTTCTTGATACCCCAAGGAAGGGGGATGCTGGGGGTGGGTGAGGTGGGGGTGGGAGGGAGCACCCCTCAGAGGCAAAGGGGAGGGGGGATCAGGGACAACACTTGCAATGTAAATAAATAAAATAATTTAATAAAAAAGGCTAAGAGCAATAAAAGCCAGTACGCACAAGTGCTTTTGTCCTAAATGTGCACCCACACTTGAGACACAATAAACCAACAAACAATGGAAAATTCATACCCAGTGAAAATTGTTCTGGATTAAAAGAATAGCTTAAGATTCATTTACAGGACCATAGTGAAGTCCCTGAATACGGAGTTAACTCAGGGAAGGTCTTGAATGCCTTGCTTTATAGTCAGTGATATAGCAAATAAATCCAGGACATAGCCAGGCTCATAACAACAATGACAGCTCTGCTGGCAATGAAGCTCAGTTGTACAGATTTTACTTAACATGCCTATGGTTCTGGATTTGAATTCCACTGTTGCAATAAATACTAAGTAAATAAATATACCAAAATAAAGATACTAGGTAAATATCTCTACAAACATTCCTAACAAATTCATAAAATTCAATATCTGCAACTGAGAGAACTGCCAGTTGAATATAAAATACAATAATTACCAGAACACTGCATTTACAGGGTTCCAGGTATTATTGTTCTAAGTACTTCACTAAATTCTAAATTCAGGAATTATTCAATTCTCATAATGACCACAGTGAAAGTTCTCTTGCACAGTATTGTATTTTTATGGGGCAGACACCTCAGTATTTCCAGAAAAGAGAACAGCAGCTGAAGCTGGAAACAAAAATTGGCATTGTATCATGGATGTTCTTAAAAATCCTAATACAGAATTGCTCATTGTCTTATGTGGACAAAGTCAGTAAAATGGGAGTGGAGCATGGTCAGATCTTTAAGAAAGATAAATCCATGACATGAAAACTATCTGGTGGATGCTGCTATGGATACCACAAAGTCATAAGGTTCAAGTGGGATTTGCGTGTTCTCAGGAAGTGTGGTAATTCTGAGATTTACAAAACATTATTTACCTATTCTTAGAGAATTTCTTAAATGTATACAATGTCATTTGATTACATATACACCCCACATTTCCCAGCTTCCAAAATTTCTCCCAGAATCCCCAAGTCCTCACTCCAAACTTCCTATCTTCCTTTGTTGTTTGATTTTATTTTAATTTTTGTTTCTTTATAAGCTAGTGAGTCCAACTAGTAGTGAGTCCAACTACTCATATGGACATGGGTATAGGACCATGTCTTCTCTTAGGGCATGGGCAACTTACGAGAAGACAGACACACATCTGACTTTCCCTCTCACAACAGTCATCAACTACCAATAGCTTCTCAGCTAGGGGTCCATTCATCCAGGAATGTTAATTAGCTTGATCTGGTGTAAGTCTTGCATAGGCAGCCATGAATGCTATGAGTTCATAAATGTAATGACCCTGTCATGTCCAGTAGACACTATTTTTCAGTATTCCTCCCTAAGCTCTGGCTTTTCCAATCTTATTCCCCAAGGACTGTGATTACCTTAATGTGGCTCTAGAAAGAACAGAGATTATTGATAAACAAAAGCAACAATGAAAACTAAGCAGCCACTCGTGGAATAGCTGCTCTTTTCTTTCTTTCTTTCTTTCTTTTTTTTTTTTTCTCCTTTTTTATTTTTGATACTTTATATACATTTCCAATGTTTCCCCTTTTCTGAGTCTCCTCTTTGTATACCCCCCATCCCCTCCCCAACCCGCCTCTAGGAAGGAATTCCACCTCCCACCCCACCCCACCCCCGTCCACCTATCCCCATTTTCCCACCTTGATATTCCCCTTTACTGAGGCCTCTAACATCATCAGGCCCAAGGACCTTTCGTCTCTCCCTGATGGCCATTGAGGTCATCCTCTGCCACATATGTGGTCCAAACCATAAGTCCATCAATGTGTATTCTTTGGTTGGTGGTCCGAACTCCAGGAGGACCGGGGGAGGGGG
>CM052722.1:4359483-4382387 GCA_028551405.1 Uromys caudimaculatus
CAGCTGTCCCTTGTTTCCTATGCCCCAAAGGTTCTGTAAAGGTCTCTCTTGATCCAGAAGTGGTGGTTTTGCCTGTGCTCAAAGGTGTGTCAGCACTTCTGGGATTCTCTGTTCACGTGGAGCCTTGTGGCCCAGGCTGAGGTCCCCAGGCACCGGTGTAAATCGGAAAGTTCACAGTTTTTCTGTCCCCGGGTTCTCATCTTTCTTTCTTTTAATTTGGCAGTCTGTGGTTTCATATTTTGGGTTACATAGTTTTCTAGTATCCATCCTGATCTATCAGAGTTGCAGAGTGACTTATTGCTGGTGCTGGTGTCAGTGCTTTCCTCTTAGGCTTTTCAGCCAAGTGGGAGACTTAAACTGGCACAAAATTAATTAGCAAAAGAAAGTTATACAGTTGTTTGATAAAAGTACTATATGGCAGGGTACCTTTATAAGGCAATGAAAACCCAAAAAGTGGTTTTGTCAGGTCCAAAGGAAATTCTATTGCCCCAAATTCTGATAGTTAGACTGAAGCCAGCATTCTTCAGGACCTTGTGAAGTTGGTTCCCCTCTACCAAAAGAACAATTTTCCTTCTCACTGGCAGAAGGAACAAATGGCTATCTGGGGTACCTATTAGCATACTAAAGCACATGCTGCCCTCCAGGCACCCTTAGTATCATAAGTACTGGTTACACATTTCATAGTCCATGCTAGCACCCAACCTCCTCTTCTCACCTCCCCTACTGCTCTAAACTTTGTTATCTCACAGTCTGCTCTCCCCCAATTGCTCCTTCTCTTTATAGTCTTGATATTTTGGCTATACACTCTCTTTTGCCCATAATCTTTTTGCCTTCCATGTTTGATCTCTCTCTCTCTCTCTCTCTCTCTCTCTCTCTCTCTCTCTCTCTCTCTCTCTCTCTCTCTCTCTGTGTGTGTGTGTGTGTGTGTGTGTGTGTGTGTGTGTGTGTGTGTGTGTGTGTGAAAACTGTAATGGATAAACAATAACAACAAAAAACAAGCAGCCACTCATAGATAGATAGATAGATAGATAGATAGATAGATAGATAGATAGATCCAGCTGCTCTGCTTCTGCTTCAGAAGTTCCAGTCTGCAGATCATGCTCCAGTATACTATTTTCTCTCTATATCCTGGACTCTTCCAGATGTCTCTGGCTATTCTCTGACTTATATCTATAATAAAAACCTATACCTTAACCATGCCATGGAGCAGTCATGTCATATTTATGCAGGTTTTTGTTTTCATTTTGAAGAACAAAAAGGAGAAAGCATGCTCTTCTTTATATTGATTTGTTCATATGTAACTTTACATAAAAATAAGCTTTATTCCCAAGTGGCATATTTTTGTTACCTCTTGTGAAAACAGTTTGTTTCTATCTTATTGTTATAGAGATTTGCTTAATTGCTTTTTGTGTTAAATATGAAAGGGCTAGACAACTTCCCAGATATCACAATTGTATTTGTCTTATTCAAAAGCAATCGATCCTATGTACAATAGAATTATACATGACTTAATACACTTGACAGTAGACAAGCATGGTGACACATGCTTGTAATTCTAGTACTCAAGAGACTATTGCAGGAAGATCATGAGTTTGAGACCAGTCCGAGCTCCACAGTAAGGTGTCTTGAACAAACTAACAAAAATACTTAGGACTAAAGTTACTGACTGTAATTGAAAAGAGAGTACATAGAGGCTCTGTTATATGCAAGCCAACCAATACTTTTGTTCTATTTCTCAACTTACCTTGTAGCTACATATGTATTTGTGTTATAAAAATTTGCTAAGGTGGATATTTGGGGGATTTATACTTTTCTTTATGTTTTTATTCTTTAGAAATTTTTATTTTATTTGCTTAACATCATTGACTTTAAATTTGCTAGGTTTAAATTTATTTATTTCTATACAGAATTTATCAAAATAGCTATGAAAATAACCAA
This sequence comes from Uromys caudimaculatus, assembly GCA_028551405.1. Taxonomy (NCBI): domain Eukaryota; kingdom Metazoa; phylum Chordata; class Mammalia; order Rodentia; family Muridae; genus Uromys; species Uromys caudimaculatus. The sequence continues at coordinate 4,361,422 of CM052722.1, forward strand.
GCAAATCACATTCTATAAAGAGTAGAGAACCAAGGCCTAAGTCTTGAAAAAGTTCAATATTTAATCTTGTATGGACCAAAGAAGACAAAATACACGTGGCCATAAAATATGACATAATTGGGAATGTTTTGTTACATAGCTTGTGAATGCCACTTTATGTAGAGAAGGAACTTTGTAATGAAGCAACAGATCTTGAGATAGAAAGACTAACCTGATGTATGAGTGTGTAGTAATTATAATCACAAATGCCCTGATAAGATGTAGGCAGTAGGGACTTCAATTGTAGACAAAAACACTGAAATAAGACAAAACAAAATGCTACATGGCTGTCATTCCTATTAGTCTGTAATTCACAGGTAAAAATATTTTAGAATTTATTAATTTCGCAGAACACTAGATTCTACTAACCCCCAAACTAGAGCATCTTAGTCCTATATGAAAGATCTCACCATCTTGTAAACAGTCTCTCTGCTGTTTCTACCAACATAATTTTAAAATGCCTTGAGTTTTAACTACCTTTTCTCTGTTACAAAAAAAAAAAATATCTTCACAAATTTGCTTCTACATGGGAACATAGAACCTGGGGTAAATTTGCTCAATGTTTCCCAAACTCTGTATTGCATTTGGGGTGAGACCTCTGTGTTTTGTGTGTGTGTGTGTGTGTGTGTGTGTGTGTGAGAGAGAGAGAGAGAGAGAGAGAGAGAGAGAGAGAGAGAGAGAAAGAGAGAGAGAGAGAGAGAGAGAGAGAGAGAGAGAGAGAGACTACAACAATTGGATAGAGAATATAATTCCAACATAGCTCTGAAAATTAAGAAGTAATTCTTGAGCACATAGATAGTCACCAATTTGTACCACAGTGTGTCTTTTTCTTTCTAGGGGAAGAATATTTCCTTGCCAAGGAATAATATACTAATGTTATATTTGTTCATGGAAATATAATATAGAATTAATTAACAATATAAACAGCAACATATAACAGAAGCAAAGATATAACTACAAGCATTGTAAGACCTTAAATGAGTAGGATTATAAGCTAATGTCTGTATAGTGGGCACAAATAGACCATATGCATTATTACCCAAAAGGAACTACAATACACTACTATAAAGATTACATGTAGTTTATAAAAACAATCCAAAACTTGTAAATCATAATCTTGACCTAAACTGTTATGCTAAATATAACAAATTCTAATTAAACCTTTACTTTGTTATCATGTCCTATGCCTTCTTTAAAATTAAAGGGTTTTGGGAGGGGGAATAATTTAGCTGATTCATCTCTTTGCAACGCTATCTAGGTACACTTTAAATAAATACCCTTCTTCTTTATTAGTAATTTTATAATAGTACAATAAGTTGCTGAAGATTACCTCTGATCTTGTGGTTATCTTAACAAGAATAGGGTGATAGGATTTAATGCAACATATGTTTATTTGCATACTTACTACATATTAGGTCTGTGCTAAGTGTTAGAAACATAGTGAACCTAAGACATACCTATGTTCAACAATGTCTCAGGGTCGGTCTGTTCTGGTCACATCCTTTCTCCAAGTGCTTGGCTTTGTCCTTTTGTCAGTCCTACCTCTATACATCACTAAGCAGTGAATTACTTGAAACTAAGGCTCCCTTTTACTAATCAACATATCCTAAACTTCTAATAATGTGCCTTCCACAAAATAAAAATTAACACTTTCCATTGGACCATGGAGCATATATTTTCTGTTTCATTAAAGTAGAGTGAATGTTAAAATGGATCTAACATTTCCTGATTTTACTATCTACCCTTAATGTTGTAGATTATTTGGGGATACAATGACAACTGTTCAGTCTCTAACCAAAATAACCGGATATGAGACCAAAGTAGTGATGATGAAAGAAAGGTAGCAGTGGTTGTGGGGAGACTGTTCAAGTCCGTTCTTACTGCTCACAATTACAGAGAATAGAGAGCTACTGACAGCTATTAGAAGGACTTCACACTTCATTGAAAAAAAAAAAAACAATTACCAGGTCTCAGACATTTCAAGAGGAGCTTCAACTTACCTCTCATATAATTGCTACCCAGGCGTAAAGTGGAAAACCATTGCTGGCTCTTTTTGTTCTTTTTAGATTTAGACAGTAAGATTTTGAAAATCTAGGTAAATGGAAAGAAAACTGAAATATTGATATTAATTAGAGGAAAAGTTTTACTGGGACTCATCAAAAGACTGAGATTGCCTTGTGACTACAACCATGAGCTGGCAATAGTAGTACTACCATGTTAGATAAGACCTGATCAAGATGAGAAGGGGAAAATGAACTTTCATCATGGGAAAGGGTTAAGCTATCAGTATAGGCATGGGTTTCTTCCTTCCTTCATTTCTTTCTTTCTTTCTTTCTTTCTTTCTTTCTTTCTTTCTTTCTTTCTTTCTTTCTTTCTTTCTTTCTTTCAGGATAGGCTTCATTATGTAGACCAAACTAGATGTAAATCCATAAACATCCTGTTTCAACCTGGGAGTGCTATAATTACAAGTGTGTGTAGGTATAAACTTTTTAAAGACACGTATGTTCTCTTGGCCATGAGTAAACCAATCTATATGTAAAGATTTTAGTATGGTATTCCTAGTAGGTTAGTCATATAGAATAGGAGAAATTAAGAGAAACATGAATTAAGTTATTAAAAAATGTTAATCCTCTCTTCAATTTATATTTATACTCCAGTGCAGTGACCAGTTAACAATAACTAAATGAAACCAGAAAAGCTTGAGGATATCAAACTAAAAGAAACAATAAGAACATGAACATTGTAATAGCACACATTTACTCAGATCGTTTCATAGGCATGTTTTGAATCGCACCATACTCCATAAAGACACATACATATCAGATTAATCAAAAATATAAAAACCAATTACATTGCAAGTGTGGGTTCCTAGTTAACATTAAAAAACACACTTGTTGGTATGCACTTTTTTTTGGTAATGACTACTCCAATTCAAACATCTTCTATTCCTTTTATACATGTCAACTAGATGTTAGTTCTTGATCATGGTCATAAAGAGCTCATGTGTGAATGTGTACATGCTGCAACATGAGCATTGGCTTACTCCATCTGTTGGCTATTGAGGTTAATTCATATTAATTAAATATGATGTGGGAAGTGACAGCACTTTCTCAGCAGCAGACTAAGCAAAATCCTGGGAGTGAAAACGAACAGTAAAATATAGACAGGGAGTTACTAATATTTTAGTTCCAATTTGTGTAAGCCTGAGCATTGAACTTCTAAAGTCTTGGATCATCTTTAAAAGGCAGACAGGAATGCTGCCCCAGGCTCTGGAGATGAAATGTGGCTTCTATATTGAGAGCAAGGCAATTAATCTCATTATAAAACCATCAAACATGTCTACCAAATGAAATTCACAGCAACTGCCAGCCACTCATAGTGTTTGAAACTCAGGGTAGTTAAGGTAGTTAAATACTCATTTGGAGCAGAAGGAAGCGATATCTGATACAAAATTTTGGCCTTAATTCCTTGAGGCTGAAAAAAAATGCTGTATTGATACACACGATACCCTTAGTGTTTTGGTCTTGATTGAGGCACTAACTCAGCAGGCTAACTAAGTCAGCCATAAGAAAGACCAGTGGGAAACTATAGGGCAATAAAGTCCACCATATGGACAGCTGCTACCAGACAATCCCAGGCAAGAAAGGAAATGTATTGTATGTGTCTATAGGCACTTAAAGTTTGTCTTACAACTATGTTCAGAAACGGTATTTATTTCTGTTTATTGTATTTTGATAACAGATGCTTAGAATGTGAATTTGTCATTGATATATAGGGCACTGAAGTTGACTTCTTGTTAATCACCTAAGAGCAAGTCAGTAGAGTAGGATGTAAATCATTCTTCCACAGGAGCCAAAAATGAGAACCTAAGATACCAAAAATACTTGGTATTTTCTATTCCGTGAAATACAGATTAGACTGTGAGCTGGCCTCCATTCCCTTTAATTGCGACATGCCTTACAACAATATTACAATCTGCCTAACTAATAGAAATATAAATACTATATAATTCACTCTTCATACTTTTATAATCCAATTTTAACATAGTTCAAAATGAAACAAAAATATATATTTTCTTCATTCTAATGTAAGAAACAAAATATGATCAGATTCTCCTTTATATTTGGGGAGTTTTATCTTCTTTTACTCATTTATTTACTATTTTATGAATGTATGTTTATGTGTGTATTTCAGTACTTGGGACTTGTGCATGCTAGACAGGAAATCTTTGCTGAACTGTATCCACATTCACCTCAACCTTTTATTTTGATACAGGTTCTCTCATTAAATTGCCTAGACTGGCCTTGAAATTGTTATCCTTTTGCCTTATCTTCCTAAGTAACTAGGATTACAAGACTGGGCCATCAGGACAAGTCTGATCTCCTGTTTTAAACACATCGTTTTAGTAGTTTTGTTTATATAATTAAATAGTGCAAAATATTTTTGAAATAAATGAAAGTTGCCAAGTGTGGTGAAGTATACTTGTAATGGTGGAATTCTGGAGGCTAAGGTAGAAGAATGGTAAAGTTGAGGTCATAGTCAAATCTTGTCTGAAAACCCTAAATTAATAACCTGAGAATTACAGTAACAACTAGTCTAGCATGATATATGCATATTGGTGACATAATGGCTTGAAATTCTTGGGCGTAACCAGCAGCTTTCTGATTGGGTTTAAAGTTCACTCCATAAGCAGGTATTCACACCTGGTAGAGTAAACTTAGTCAACTATCCATAGCTATGGAGGTCATATTCCCTTGTGGAAAAACCTGTTATTGTTGTTTTGCCATATGGACACAGCATCAAACAGCCTTCTCAACACCTTGTACCCATAACATAGTACAGTTCTCACCCCACATCAAACATTTCTTATTATAGTGGACAGAGCTTAACACAGATACAACTAGTCAAAGTATACAGAATAAGTGACTGTGAAATGCTCATGCCAAAATAAGACATCTATATCACCCCTTCTGCTAAGACTTATGGATTACTGTGGAAGAGGCAACATAAGTATTGTAAGACCCAGAGGTCAGGAAATACAGTTTTGAAATAATAACCTCTGGATATGACAAGGCTATTGCTTTCATGGATTCATAGCAACTGTGGTTGCCTGTGAATAAGATCAAGCCAGCCAATATTACAGCAAAAATGAAATAGGGGTTCACACAATCCCACCCTTAGTTTAGGAGCTGTGGCAGTTGGTGGCTATTGGGAAAATGGAGTCAGTTTACTGTCTCTGGCTTGTCCATTCTTGTGGGTTTGTTTGTTTGTTTGTTTGTTTGTTTGTTTGTTTGTTTGAGACAAAGAATCCCCATGTAGCCCATGCCTTCCTCAAACTTATGGCCGTCCTACTGATTTAGCCTCCTGAATCACAGCAATAGCTCAAAAGTGTACTGTCTATCCTAAGTAAGTTATGTTTTCTCTTTGATTGATTTAACACTTTTCTCTTTGTGGTTCTACACATTTATTATAAGATATCTAGGTATGGACTGACTCTGAATAATTCTGTTTGATATTCAGAAAGTCTCAGGAAGCTGAGGCAAGAGGCATGATGATGCTAAGAAAATACTGATGGCTAAATTTTCACTCTTCTTTGTATATTTTCACATGGGTTTAAATTACTATCAATTGTATTTTGATTTTAGTCTAAAGGACTGCCTTCATATGTCTTTATGAAAGCTTTAATAGACTATGGTTTATATGTCACACAATTTATTCATTTATAGTACATAGCTGACGTTTCCAGGTATGTTCAAACACCATCACAGTCAAAGTTAGAACAGTTCTAGCATATCACTTCTCAGCATCGACATAACTATTAATATTTTTGTCACTATAATTGTAATGCATAATCTGTCATTTAACAAAATGTTTTCAATAGTGTCCATGTTATAGCAGGAGTATACAATTGTTTTGATGGTTGTTATATCAATATCGCTGACCCTTTTGTTTATCCATTCATCAATGACTCTATGGTTTCAACTTTTTATCTTCTATGAATAGTGCTATGGATGTAGTCCCATGATAAAGTGCTTGACTTAGCATGTTTGAAGATCTCGATTTGATCCACAGCACTACAAAAGAAAAATTTTCAAAGATAAACTCTCTCAATGCACAGCACATTTTCTAAGTAGTTTTTAATCCAGTCTAGTTAACACTTAAAATTAACCACCACATCTGCATTTATGTCATGTGAGACCACTGAAGTCTTGCTTAGTTACTTAATTAAACATATTTTCTTGAAGGTGTTGAACCAATAAATCTGTATTAGTCTTTGCTGAGTTCTGCATGTGTATTGCAATATATATTATGGCTTATTATTGTTGTGCCATAACCTAACTTTCGTGCCACCATCAAGCCTCAAGATGTGTCAAAGGTGAGCAGTTAGGACCATGCCATTCTAGGTTTTCCCTGAGCTTATATATAGCCCTGGGTGTGCAAATCTCTTCAGGCACGTAGCTAACCTTTTTTTCCATAGTCTGGAATTACACAAGGCAAGACTTCTTAGCTCTGGAATTATAGACAGGCATCTCATACCCAGTTTATGAAGGGCTAGGCATTGAATCTAGGGCTTTATGTATGCTTGTCATACACTCTACTGAGTACATCACCACCATGTAGTGTGGGGCAGTGGTCTGTGACAGGCAATCTGCAACCCGGTTGAGCAAAGGTTGAAAATTCTGGGAGACTCCGTGAAATATTCACCAGGGACCGAATTATAATTTTAGCCGACGCTTCCAGAAGACTCCTGTAAAATCAGCCACAGTTCTCACAACCCCTGTATAGAGAAAGGCCTGCCATGTGAGACTTGTCACATAGAAAGCAGCCCTGACCCCTCCCATAAGCAAATGTGGCACTAGAGAGCCCCAGACCTAGCCAATAGAAAGTACCGGTTGCCAATCCCCTGACTCCTCCCAACCAGTATAACAGATTGTCCAACCTGCCTTGCTCTCTCTCTCTCTCTCTGCCTGCCTGCTCTCTGCGCAGCTCTCTGCCTGCCCCTGCCCGCCAGCCTGCTCTGTCCCCGCTTCCGCCTGAGCCTGCGGCCCACCATCCAGAAGGAATAAAGGTGCAAACTGTTCCGGTGTCCGAGAGCCTTTTGTTCCATGAGCTGTAAACACTTTGGTCCAAAAGAGACCCGCTCTCTGGGCCGAGTGGTGGGGCATGCGCTGACAGTGGCTGTGGGTCTCCTGGGAACCGCCAGAAGTCTCCCGCACTCTGTAGGCTAGCTGGCCTCTCGCGGGTTTAGCCCCGGGCCGACTCAGCATGGGTGTCGAGTGTGAGCGGGCTCGGTCCAACAATGTAGTGTGTCTTCTAAATTTCCAGAAATATATTATGCTATTTGAGGAATCTAATTCTTCAACATTTCCTTTCAACCTTTTTTTGATTGGTCTGTTATTTAATTCAACTTATACACACTGCTTCAAACTGCCAAGAACTTAAGCAATTGTAATTTATTTTGATACATGTCTCCAGGGAAAAGGCTTCTCACACTGGGTAATCTTTGCATCAGGTAAATATAGACAGCTTGCAAATATGGGCTTCCAAGAAAGCAGCAGACAAGACACAAATTACAATTCTTGCCTGAAGTTGGAGGTTTTACATTGTTCTGGTTTGACTTGTTCAAGATGGTCTAGCTATGCATCCCAGGCTGACCTCAAATTTGAGACATGGTGAGAGACACCTGTAATTGAAGCTCTTAGGAAGCGGAGGCAAGAGGACTAGAGTATGTATGGCTGTATAGCAAAATCTTCTCTCAATAGCAATAAATAGACTCCTCCAAAACCAATTAAATGATGGGTTGGGGATAGATCTCAATAGCAGAATGCATCAGGCACATATGAGGCCTTGGGTTCCATCTCCAGGGTTACAAAAGAAATCAACATTCCCTCTTGGGGTTCTTAGTCTCATTTATAAGAAAATTTAAAAATGGACTCAAAGCACACATCTTCAATTTAAACACCCAGGAACCAGAGACAGGTAGATCTTTATGAGCTTGAGGACAGCTTGGTCTTTATAGCAAGTTGCAAGTCAATCAGGGATGCATAGTGAGACAGTATCTTTTAAAATGAAATGGACTCAAAAGGAAGCTCAAGGAGAAATTTTATCAGAGGTAAAAAGGAAAAAAAATACCTCCCAAGACAAAGCAAGCTGGAAATCTTGGTATCTTCTGGAAGAAGAAGATGGGAAAGATGAAAGCCATGTTGCTCAAGGTAACCTGCTATAAAAGTCAGCCATATGGTGGACAAGCAATCATGTAGCAGTGAGAGGAGCTTTAAAGAAAGAAAGCCAAAAGTACTAGGGGGAAAATATACTTATGCTCCAGCCAGCATCCTAAACAAAAAGACAGATCAGAAGAAAAAGGTAAAGTTATGTCTTTTGGAGTGTGGAATCAGAAAGGTGGACAGAACAAAGAGCCTCATGATGGCTCAGAGTAGCAGACAGGGAGCAGGAATTCTGGGGAGAAAAAGCACATTATCCATTAAAGGACTAATTATTCCTCCTATCTCTTTAGTGTGGCTTAAAGATCTATTCTGAAAGAAGCTATTCCATAGCCCAACTGAATTAACTCTTAATGGAGGTCACACTGGAGATCTCCCCCTAGAGGTAGATTCCATGTTTTTGTCTAGCACAGGGTAATAATCTATTAACTGATCTTCAATGCTTCTGTAAAGCACACACCAAAAAGAAAATTATTTTATGAGTTGCCATAAGCCTTTGGTTAGTTTCCAGAGTTCTGATAAAGCTGGTCATTTTCATCAGCTTTTACATTACCATTATGGTGGGAAAAAGTTGCTAAAAGCTCTAATTTACCATTTTAATTCTTTATCTATAAATACATATGATACCTTTAAAACTCCATCTCTTAAGCAGTTGAGCATTGCTAAAGTGACATATTCCTTCTAATGCTTCCTTTCCTTGCCTCACTTTGCCACTACTCAGTTTCAATTAATTATATTACAGTTTTGTTTACCATTTCTATTTAACGATGCTTATGGTTCTGTGACTCCATTTGCAAGCTGAAATGATTTCCAAGGACTCCCAGCAATTACAGATGAAGCAATTAGATACATATAATACTTCCTTCTCACTTTCTTCTCCTCCTAATCAATTTTGGCTAGTTATATTGTCTTCATTTGAGTTCCCTCTGAGGCAGAGTAGGAGCCAATGATTTAAGCAAACTGCTTTCTTTGTGAAGGGCAAGAAACACAGGAAGTGCACAGAAAGACAAAGCAAACAATAAAAGAAGCCTTAAGCTAGCTATGTCTGTGGGTGAGTGAAACTTAATCTTGTAAAGAAATTTCAGGAAAGATTTAGTACACATGCCTTATAATTATCTCGCCAAGGATAAAGGAATCTGAAGTATTTACTCACCAATTCCCATCAGTCATTTGCTGAAGGCTATTCCTGGGGATCTTAATTCTTTGGCGCTTCTTAAATGTTACCCTAAAGCAGAGAGAGAGAGAGAGAGAGAGAGAGAGAGAGAGAGAGAGAGAGGGGGGGGGAGAGAGAGAGAGAGAGAGAGAGAGAGAGAGAGAGAGAGAGAGAGAAATTCATACAATGGTAGAATTATTCTAGAAGAAACGATAGTGAAAAGTTGACATAATGGGACACACTGACTGTTCTGTAGGCCTGTAGACTTCTGTATTCTTGATATATGAATTTTATATTCCATTTTATACTTTATTCCCCATAGGTATTTTTGTTTTTATCCCTTTAAATATATTTAGAATTCACTGTTTTTTTCTTCCTCCATTGACTTTTGCTTTTCTCTCTTTCTCTCTCTTTCCATGAATGTATATTAGTACTAAATTTTTTCTTCAGTAGTTTTCACAGTAACTAGTCATAGAAATGAGCCTCTGAATTTTTGCATAATCAAAGCTACTTGTCTTCTTTATCCTGGTGTGCTGCAAACACAATTATTGGATCAAATATTCCAGGCTCACATTTTGGCCTAGGTACTGTTGGTGACAATAAGCATCAGTGATGGGTCTGCCTGACTTGCCTAACTACTGTTCTAGGTAGAACAGCATCCTCAAAAACTTTATGTTTACTCAGAACCTCGTGGTGGTACCTTATTTGTATATAAATTCTTTACAGGGGGAATCCATTTATGTTGAAGTTCTTCTGGAAGAGAGTATTTTAAGAAAAGGGAAATTTAGATGCAGACATGCACAGAGAGAACACCATGTAAAAATGTGAAGTCAGACATTGAAGTTGCATTTTTATGTTAGGCACTACAAACAACTTCCAAAAGTCAGAGAGGAATGGGGAACAGATTCTCCTACAGGACCTCCAGTCAGAATCAAGCCTATTATTACCTTGATTTTAGAAAAGTCTCCCTTCTAATCTGTGGGAAGATACATTTCTGTTGTTTTAAGCTACCCAGCTTATTGTATTTTGCTATGGTTGATATAGAAAATAACACACTGTTGTCTTGTTTTTGAGACAGTATATTATTTATCTCAGGCTGGATCTCAAATTCTATGTAGGGAAGACTGGCCTTGAACTCCTAATCTTCTTGTCTCCAACTCTCAAGTCTATGAAACCTGCATTATCTTTCTAAAACTAGGTATAAGTGTTATTTTAAAGTTAATCCCTTAATTTATAATTCATTTCTCTTGTATATTGTGTATTCAGAATTAATATCACAGACTCAATAGGACTGAAATCTTTCTCTCAGATAACATTTTACCACAGCTCTGAGGACATAGATGTCTGGATTTTGCAGCTTTGCAAGGCTGAGAGGTAGAAAGCACAGAATAAACACACATTCTGCACTCACTAATTTACAGCAATTTCCCTTCTGATCCCTAAGATGAGCTTTTGATGATATTCTTACTGTTGTGGTACTTGAATCTACTGGGAAAGACCAAAAACTTAGACTCAATTTAAATCCTAAGATGGCCTTTTGATGATACTAGTGCAACTGTCCTGACAGGAATGAAAATATTCTAGGAAGAGAAAGAGTGGGGGAGGGAACAGAAAGAGACAGGGAGATGGACACACACACATACACATACACACACACACACAGAGAGAGAGAGAGAGAGAGAGAGAGAGAGAGAGAGAGAGAGAGAGAGAGTTGTGCCCTTTCCTTGGGAACCGCATAGTAGTAGAAAGAAACTGTTAAAACCTGGTAGAGGAAAAACTTGTCTCACAAAAAGATTTTTTATTAATTTTTAATTAATTATTTTATTTATTTACATCCTAAGTATTCCCCACTCTCAGTTCCTCCTCTCAGAGTTCTTCACCCCATCCCCTTCCCCTTAACCTCTAAGAAGGTGCTTACCCCACCCCAGAGGCATCCCTCTTCCCTGGAACATTAGGTCTCTACAGGATTAGGCACATCCTCTCTCACTGAGGCCAGACACGGCAACACTCTGCTACATATGTGCCAGGGACTTGAATCAACCCGTGTATGCTCTTTGGTTGGTGGCTTAGTCTCTGAGAGATACCACATTACACCATGAATTTCACAGGCAAATGGACAGAACTAGAAAATATCACCCAGAGTAAGGTAACTCAGACGCAAAGGATATGCATGGTATGTACTCACCAATAAGTGGATATTAGCCCAGAAGCTCAGAATACCCAGGATACAACTCACAGACCATATGAAACTTAATAAGAAGGAAGGCCAAAGTGTGGATGCTTCAATCCACACTTAGTAGGGGGAACAAAATAATTATGGGAGGCAGACGGAAAGAGGGACCTTGATGGGAGAGGGGAGAGGGAGGAAAAAGGTGGTGGAGAATCAGGTATGAGGATATACAGGAGAGAAGTCCAGAGGGCCAGGAGAATGAATAGAAACATGTAGCAATGGGGGGTGGAGAACTGGGAGGGCACTAGAAAGTCCTAGCCACCAAGGATTTGAGAGGCTCCCAGGACCCAATGGGGATGATGTTAGCTGACATATACAACAGTGGAGAGAGAGAACCTGAAGATACCACCTCCAGTAGATAGACATGGTCCCCAGTGGAGGAGGGATGGGGCCATCCACAAATCTCAAAATTTTTAACCCAGAATTATTCCTATCTAAAGGAAATGCAAGGACAAAAATGGAGCAGAGGCTGAAGGAAAGGCCATCCAGAGACTGCCCCACCATGTAATCCGTTCCATCTACAGACACCAAACCCAAACACTATTGCTGATGCCAAAAGTGCTTGCTGACAGGAGCCTGGTATAGCTGGCCTCTGAGAGGCTCTGCCAGCACCCGACTAAGACAGATACAGATACTCACAGCCAGCCATTGAACTGAGCCCAGGAACCCCTATGGAAGAGTTAGGGGAAGGACTGAAAAAGTTGAAGGGGATTGCAACCTCATAGGAAGACCAACAGTGTCACAAAAAGATTTTACACCACTGTGATAACTTAGACTTGGAGCCAGAAGCAGAGACTATGATCTGTCAAAGATGAGAGGAACAGACCTTGAACAGGACATCTCAGCTGTGCATATGTCTTTCCTTCTATTTCCACCTAAGCCTCATGTTAGTACCCTGAAGATAGACTTGAGGGTTCACTCAACCTCTTCTTCCCTACCTGGCAAGACAGAATGAATCTTTCTTGGCTTTTCACTAGTGTTTCTTTAATTAGTGCATTGTAGACAAGTAGCCAAACCTAGATTGTAAGGGTTCCATGGTCCCAGAATATGATCCTAAGACTTTTATAGTGAAGTTTTCACCCACTCTTATGAACAGAATAATAAAATTAATAAATGTAGAAAGGAAGAAATTATTTGAGATAATCCCAGGAATTAGTAAAACTACTAAAAAGAGGAAAAGGGGACAGACTAAAAATTTTAAAAACCTACATACAACTAATCAGGTAAAATATTTAACACAAACATTTCCAAAGAGAAATATATATATATATATATATATATATATATATATATATATATATATATATATATATATATATATATATATATATATATATATATATATATATATATATATATATATATATATATATATATATATATATGGAACAGGCATATAATTAGAAGAGGGAAAGATGAGAATTTCTGCAAAACTATTTCTCCATAAAAATAATGAAAATACTGGCAAATATATTAAAACAATTTTTCATAACTCTGGAAATGAACTGAATCCTTGCATTACTCTGAAAAACATTAATTCAATGAAAATTCCTAACCTCTAATAAAAGTGACAATCCTTGTGGCATTTTAACCTTCCTCACTCCCGTTCTCATCTCTTTAGTTCTACAGTAGCCATAAAAATATGAGTAGCCTTATGACTATGGGAGCTGAGACAAAAGGGGCCTTGCAGACACTAGTGGAAGTAAGCCAGCTTTAGAATGCTTCACAAATCCCATTCTCAGAAAACTCTTACCATTTGATCCTCCTTGTAGATTTCTGGAACAGTGGAACAGAAAAAACAAAAGCAAAACACTATAAACCACATAGATCTAACACACATATGTGGTTGCTCCCAAACACCAGAAAATGCATTCTTTTGAAGCATTACATGGGATGTTCTCTAGGATCAACCATATGTTATGAATAAATAAAGCCTCAAATGAGTGTGCAAAGGATTAAAAATATATGAAACCAATTTTTCAACTGAAAATAATGAACCATGAGAAATCAATAAGAGAAATATTTGAAAATTAACAAATATGTGGATATTAAACAACATACACCTAAATAACCAACAATGCAAAGGTTAAAACAAGAGAACAATACAGAAATATTTTGAGCTAAACAAGTAAAAAAAACTCAAAACATCAAAGCAGAGCTGCAAGGGAAATTTCATCTGTGAATGCCTCCATTAAAGAGAATGGCAGCAAGTCAACAACCTCTCAGCCTTCTGACATTCTAGAGCAGGGAGGAGTCCAACCCCAAAACAAGCAGGCTACAAATGATCAAGATTACAGTAGATCAAGAAAGAATAGAAAACCAATATAAAGAGCAGCAAAACTAACAGTTGCTTCTTTGGAAAAGATCAGTCTTCACAAATCTTTACTGACACTGACCATGAAAATAGGAAGCAAATGATTAAACTTGGCACATCAGCACATACCTACTGCCACAGTTTCTGTGGAGGCTGATATTTGGGATTTTGAAAATTCAAGGCCATTCTTGGCTACATAGTAAGACTTTGTCTCAAAACAAAACAAAATAAAACTGAACCCCCTCAATTTACTGAAATTATGCATGAAATCACAATTCAACTAAGACAAATACAAATGTTTATAAGGAAGTACTGTGACTAACTATATGACAAAAATTCAATAATTTTGATGTAAGGGAAGTAAACTACTGAAATTGACTCAAGAAGCAGAAAACATAAATAAATCTATAGTAACTATATGAATGGATTAATATTTCCAGTGTGTACAAATATGGGCCAATTAATAATGATGAAATATGATGGTGGCAGTGATGACATTATTGGTGGTGTTAAAACTTTATACAGTGGCCCAACCCTAAATGCCTATACCTGTGAGCTATACTATATGCTGAAAGAAAATTGATACCACTCTTTCAATCTATTTTTTAAAAATAGAAAATAGTACTTCCCACATCAGTCAGTTATTTGATACTAAATTCACAAAAAATATAAAACCAAAACAAACCAACATGTGAATAATAAAAACAAAAAACTACAAGTCAGTCTTTCAGGAGTATGTACGCAAAAGTCCTTAAGAGTGTGAGAAAACCAAATTCTATAACATATAGGAAGAATTGTGCAAAAAGACTACTAGCATTTATCCCAAGGATGTACAGTGGGTTTTATAAATACAAATTAATCACTGTGATACATGCAAATAGAACAAAGGATGTGCCCCCAAACATGATAATCTTGGTATATTCAAAGAAAAAACATTTGAAACATGCAGTATGCCTTCATGATTAAAATATTTTGATTAAAATTGGAATAGAAAGGACTTCCTCACTGTGTTAACTATTACCTATATGAATCCCCAAAATAACATCAATTTAATAATGAAGAGAAAATAAATCTAACAAGATAAAGATATAAATTCATGTTACTCCTATGCAACATTGAACAGGAAGAAAGAAATGATAGAAAAAGCATCAAAGTTGGATGGACACAAGTAAAAGTATATTCATTCACAGATAACATACTCCTGTGTGTAGCAAATCCTAAAAACCCCATAAATACTATTAGAACAAATAGAATATTTCAGCAGTGTAGCAGGTACAAAATCAATAAGTAAAAATAAATTACACTCTATAGTTGGAAAATAAACGACCAGAAACTGGATTGCTTTAATTTTAAGACATATTCCAACTAGACATTATAATCTACCAAATAAAAACCTTCAGTATCAGGAATAGGTTACCATTTTGAGTTTTTAATCAATAGCATCCTATTGATCAAAATCTGAAACATTTCAGGACATTGCCAATATTCTTAGTTTCTCTCGGAAACTTGGTAATAAAACCTTACTGATGAAGACTACATACTTGAGTCATAGAACGTGTAGAAATCAAGTTGCTATTCATTTAGAAGCTTTACTTTTAATGACAGCATTTGTTGTGCTGAAAAGTACTCTGCATGCTACTGAAAAAAAAAGTAATCACCAGCAAGCTGCCAAGTCTACTGCCTATGACTGGGACCTGCTCACAAGGCAAGCTGCTGCACAAATGTATGTTATGGGAGTAACCAAGTGTCCCCATCTTTCATTGGATTTAAGGCCTATGAGATGGAAACAATATGTGACACTAACAAAGTAACCAAGTACCTGAGACAAGATAGGTCATAGGACTAGTGTTAAACCTACTGTCATTATTCTGCTAAATTAACATAGCAATAAAATAATTCCTAATGCTGTACTGCCAAACCCATAGGTCAGTCCATTGTTGAGCTCTTTCTTGTGGTAAATGGCAATTAATACTGAAACTTACAACAGGTTAGTGTTCAAAGGATAAAAGGTTGCAATGCTTAGCCCTAAATGGTGTGTTTCTATCTACACCCCCTTCTAGAAAGGTTCAGGAATCTATGTGGAAGGGTGCACAGAAATATTGTCAGAGCCAAAGTTGGTGGCTGACTTCAAGGGACCACCATTTTCTAAATACCACAGGCCTGGTGCACATGTAAACACACAGCAAATGTCACAGCATACACAAAATCAGTAGAAGCTCAAACAAGACAAAATATTAGAATAGAAGAGAGGAGGTATACACAAAATTCCATCCGTAGACAAGGCACATTTGACATTTGATTTTTGCTAGGTGAAGGAAAAATTTTTTTTATATTGATCACACTCCAGGGCAGTTTCTATACTCTGGAGTAGTTGACCAACACAAATTTAGCCCTATGATTTTGTTTGTTTCTTTGGCTTGCTTTGTTTTGTTTCAGAGGGGGGATAGAGAGGAAAAGAGAATATAAAGTTGGCTAGATATGGAGGTAGAAGAAATGGCACGAGTTAGGGGAGGAGAATCAATATGATAAAATATATGGTATGTCATTCTCAAAGAATAAATTACAAATATTATTTTTAAAAAGCAAAACAAATAAGTAAAAACCTGAAATTTGAGCACTATTTTCAGATTTATTTTATGTGATTGAGTGTTTTGCCTTTACCTGAATTATGTATATGCAGCCCACTTGTGCAGTGCCTGATGAGCACAGAAGAGTGCTGGAACCTGTGGAACTAGAGCATAGATACTTGCGAGCACCCAAATGGGTTCAGGGAACCAAACTCTGGCCTCTGCAGGAACAATACTTGATTTTAAACACCAAACCATTTCTCCAGCCCTCAGAAAAGCGAAATTATTCAATCTCCCCCCTCTTTCTCACACACACACATCTAATATGTTGCCAGGTAGGTATAGTGCCAATATCTATAGTTCCAGCACTTGGCAAGCTAAGGTGGGAGGATTACTGTGGCCTGACTCTGAGTCTGGTCTTTATCTTGAAAATGTGCCTCAAAAAACAAAATAGGTAGGAATAAGTTTATCAAAACAAGTGAAAAACTTTAAACCTGATAACTGTAACACATTGCTTACAAAGGTGAAGCAAAACCTTAAAAATGGAAATATTTCCAATATTGATAGTTTTATTTGAAAATGTACTATTAAGTCTTAGGCTAAGATGGCAGTCTTACTCAAAGCAATGTATATATTCAGTATAATTCCCTTTAAAACATATAGCTTTCTTGTTTATTTAGACATAGGGTTTCATTCTACAGCAGTCCAGGCTGACCTACTACTCACTATGTAGCTCAGATTGTCCTCAAGCACTGGGATTACAAGTGTGAGCTACTTGGTTCTTTTTGGTCTACAGGAAAACTAAATCCTGAAATTCATATGAAACTGCAAGAGAATCCAAATACCCTTAAATCATTTTGAAAAAAGTAAAAGAAAATTGAAGAATTGGCATGACTCAATCTGAAAGCTCACTACAAATTATAGTCATCAAAATACCAGCACAACTATTGATCAATGGACTATAGCTGAGAGTTAAAAATAAACCCATATATCTGTGGTTGATTGATTCTCAACAGGAGCCTCAAAACTACTTATAGGAATGGAGGACACACTCTCTTCAACAAAAAGATAGAACAAAATGACATACACATTCAAATTCAAATTCAAAGGCATGTGCACCCCATACATATACATATACACATACACACATATATATACATATATATATATGTGTGTGTGTGTATATATATATATACATACATATATATATATATATATATATATATATATATATATATATATATATGCTGAGAAAAGTGATTAAAGAAAATTAAAATACTACCCAAAATTTGGTGAGGTTTAGATGCATACAGTTCTTAATAAAAAAAAAAGACAGGGCAACAAAAAATATAGGGCAAATAAAATACAGGTACCATGCTACACTCCACAGACCCAAAGAAGCTAAACAAGCAGAAAGGCACAAGAAAGGATGCTTGAATCTCACTTAGAATGGGGAGTAAAATAGTCATAAGAAGCAGATGGAGGGTGGGAACTGGGAGGGAGAGGGGTTGAGGAGGAGAATGTGCAGTCATAATATTTTACAACCGCCTTTAATAAGTGTTCAACCTCCCCTCTAGCCCACCATCCACCAGAGGTAGAGGAAAAGAAAAGTCACTAGGACACAGGGAAGTAGACCTGCTTAGAAGTAGTCCTTTGGAGGCAAGTCCAATCTTTGTTGTCAGCATAGCAGTAGTTCGGTCTAGTAGCAAACACCAAATAAGAATCAGCAGCTGCAGTCTAGTCCACTTGGCAGTCACCACACATGAACCAGCAAGGGCAGTTATTCCAGAAGGAACTGCAAGACCTACCAACTGGTCCAAGGATGCAGAAGCAGGAAGAAGCCTCAGAAACCTCATAAGAAAATCTTTGACTAGTTTCTCTCTATGGTGCCCCCACAATTGGAGCTCAGCAGTGAGATGTATAAGGTGAACCAACCAAGACATGCTAGTCATTAGCTAAGAATAGTGAGATGGAGCAAAGCAAACCTATGTTCGAGCTCCCACTGTCTCTGGGGTCATATTTATATACCTTCCTCATGCTTCCTTTTACATTTCTGCTTTAGCAAAGCATCCTTTATCCTGTGTTCCCCAGTAAAACATTATTTGACATAACTGACTTTCCAAATAAACCAGAAGTTTCCATTTCAGGAATGGGGAAGTTCAGGATTAAGTGTGGGGAAGGACAGAAGAGATGGCCAGATGACCATGAAAATTAATGAAATCTGCAACTGATGGGGGTGAGGGGGACATCTCCAAGTTGAGACAAAAACCTGGGATAAGGGAGGTGCCCAAGAATCAATGAGGGTGATCTTAGCTGTGACTCACAACATAGGGCATAAGGACTCTGAAGAGGCCACCTTCTGTAGCCAGGCAGGAACCCTAGTGGAGTGATAGAGACACCAACCCACCCACAAAACTTCCAGCCCAAAATTTATCCTGTCTATAAGAAATGCAAACATGGGGAATGGAGCAGAGACTGAGGGAATGACTGGCCAATGGCCAGCCCAGCTTGAGACTCATCCCATTGGCAAGAACCAATTCCTGACACTATTGATTGTACTCTGTTATGCTTGCAGACAGGAGCATATTGTCCTCTGAGAGGCTCCACCCAGCAGCTGCAGATACCCACAGCCAAATGGAGCTTGGTGACTCTTATAGAAGAGCTGGGGTAGAATTGCAGGTTCCAAAGGAGACAGAAACTTCACAGGAAGATCAACAGAGTCAACTGACACTTAGGGCTCTCAGAATCTGAACTACCAAACAAAGGACATAATGGACTGGACTAGGCCTCCCCTCGTGTATCTAATAGATGTTCAGCTTGGTCTTCATGTGGGTCCTGAACATCTGGAGTGGGGAGGGAAGCTATCCCAAAAGCTGTTGCCTATATGTGGGATATGTTCTTCTAGCTGGGCTACCTTGTCTGGCCTCAGTGGGAGAGAAAGTACCTAGCCTTGCAGAGACTTTAGGTGCCAGGGTGGGTGGATAACTAGGAGGGCCCCATCCACTCAAAGGAGAAGGGGAGGGGGGAAGATTGTGGGAGGGGGCAGTGAGCCAGATGTAAAGTGGTTTTGGTTTTGGTTTTTGGTTTTTGGTTTTTAGAGACAGGGTTTCTCTGTGTAGCCCTGGCTGTCCTGGGACTCACTCTGTAGACCAGGCTGGCCTTGAACTTAGAAATCCACCTGTCTCTGCCTCCCAAGTGCTGGGATTAGAGGCATGCACCACCACAGCCCGACTCAGATGTAAAGTGAATAAGTAAAAAATTAAATTAAATATAAAAAGTACAGGGCAAATCTCCATGACTTTGAACTAGGCTATATTTTCTTATATATGACACAAAAATTACCAAGAAAATGATGAATCTGACCTTAAAAATGAAAAACTTTCTGCTATAAATGATATTTTCATGAATTGAAAAGACAAGAAAAGAAACGTAAGAAGTATTTATAAAACAGGTAAGAGACGAAATATATAAGGAAGAAAAGGTAAATAATGAAAAGACAAATTTCCCCCTTGATATACACCAATTTTAAAAAGACATTTGTATAATGGATATTCACAAATAGACAGTGTATACATCAAAAGATGTTTGTTGACTATCCAGCATCATTAAGAAAGTGAAGATTAAAATTGAAATGGAATATCATTTTATGTGCCAATAAAAAAATGTCCAAACAGCATAGCACATGGGCAGTAAGAGGGAGAAAGCAGCAATTAACACTCCAAAATGGATGAGAGAGTGGGGAAAGGGCTCACAGGCCTTACCTCTATCCCAGCAGCCACTGATAGTTCATAGTTGCTTGGGGACTAAGAATAACTTTTTTTTTTTCAAGGAATGTGACCTCTAGTAAGTTGTACTATAAATATGGATGTTCCTATAATTAAATACACATGGATAGGACTAATCAAACTCAGTAGGGTAAAAAGGGGGAGATGTGAAATTGGCAGGGAGATGTTATGGGAGTAACCTGGGAGAAGTTGAAGCAAGAAGTAGAGGTGGAGATGATCAATGTACCTTGTATACATGAATGGAATTCTTAATGAAAAATTTTAAAGAAAATGTTAAAATGTGAAAAAGAGTAATCATATGTACCAGACACCCCACTGATATGTACCCAAATGCATTGAAAACATAGCTAAAAACAAACAAAAACAAAAACCCTGCACTAATATGCATAGCTTAAAATAGCCAAACAGTGGAAATAACCCAAATGTACATCAACTGATAAGTATATAAATAAGCACCAGCTACCTCCAAAAAAATATTGTTTGAAAATAAAAAGGAACAGAGACAGAATCCAAATTAACAACAGAGACAGAATCCAAATTAACAAAATTAGAAATGAAAAGGGAGACATAACAACAGATTCTGAGGAAATTAAAAAAATCATCAGATCCTACTACAAAGGCCTATACTCAACAAAACTGCAAAATCTGGATGAAAT
>CM052722.1:4400254-4427131 GCA_028551405.1 Uromys caudimaculatus
AAACTCAGGGCTGAAGTCAGCCAAGTAGAAACAAAAAGAACTATACAAAGAATCAACAACACCAGGAGCTCTTTCTTTGAGAAAATCAACAAGATAGATAAATCCTTAACCAGATTAACTAGAGGGCACAGAGACAGTATCCAAATTAACAAAATCAGAAATGAAAAGGAAGACATAACAACAGATTCTGAAGAAATTCAAAAAATATCACATCCTACTACAAAAGTCTATACTCAACAAAACTGGAAAATCTGGATGAAATGGACAATTTTCTAGACAGATACCAAATATCAAAGTTAAGTCAGGATCAGATAAACCATCTAAACAGTCCCATAATGCCTAAAGAAATAGAAGCAGTCATTAAAAGTCTCCCAACCAAAAAAAGCCCAGGACCAGATGGGTTCACTGCAGAATTCTATCAGACCTTCAAAGAAGACCTAATACCAATACCCTTCAACCTATTCTACAAAATAGAAACAGAAGGAACACTACCCAATTACTTCTATTAGGCCACAGTTACACTGATACTAAAACCTGACAAAGACCCAACAAAGAAAGAAAACTTCAGAACAATTTCCCTTATGAATATCGATGCAAAAATTCACAATAAAATTCTTGCAAACCGAATCCAAGAACACAGCAAAATGATCATTCATCATGATCAAGTAGGCTTCATCCCAGGGATGCAGGGATGTTCAATACCCGGAAATTCATCAATGTAATCCACTACATGAACAAACTCAAAGAAAAATACCACATGGTCATTTCATTAGATGCTGAAAAATCATTTGACAAAATTCAACATCCCTTATGATAAAAGTCTTGGAAAGATCAGGAATTCAAGGCCCATACCTAAACATAGTAAAAGCAATATACAGCAAACCAGTAGCCAACATCAAACTAAAGGGAGAGAAACTCGAAGCAATCCCACTAAAATCAGAAACAAGACAAGGACGCCCTCTCTCTCCCTATCTATCCAATATAGCAATTGAAGTTCTAGCTAGAGCAATTAGACAACAAAAGGATGTCAAAATGATACAAATTGGAAAGGAAGAAATCAAAATATCACTATTTGCAGATAATATGATCGTATACCTAAGTGACTGGAAAAACTCCACCAGAGAACTGCTACAGCTGATAAACAACTTCAGCAAAGTGCCCGGATACAAAATTAACTCAAACAAATCAGTACCCTTCCTATACTTGAAGGATAAACAGGCTGAGAAAGATATTAGGGAAATGACACCCATTACAGTTGTCACAAACAATATAAAGTATCTTGCTGTGACTCTAATCAAACAAGTGAAAGATCTGTATGACAAGAACTTCACGTCTCTGAAGAAAGAAATCGAAGAAGACCTCAGAAGATGGAAAGATCTCCCATGCTCATGGATTGGCAGGATTAATATAGTAAAAATGGCCATCCTGCCAAAAGCAATCTACAGATTCAATGCAATCTCAATCAAAATTCCAACTCAATTCTTCATAGACTTAGAAAGAGCAATTCTTAAATTCATTTGGAATAACAAAAAATCCAGGATAGCAAAAATCATTCTCAACAATAAAAGAACTTCTTCGGCAATCAGCATCTCTGACCTCAAGCTGTACTACAGAGCAGTAGTGATAAAAAACTGCATGATATTCTTACAGTGACAAGCAGGTAGATCAATGGAATAGAATTGAAGACCCAGAAATGAACCCACACACTTAAGGTCACTTTATCTTTGACAAAGGAGCTAAAACCATCCAATGGAAAAAAGACAGGATTTTCAACAAATGGTGCTGGTTCAACTTGCCATCTACATGTAGAAGAATGCAAATTGATCCATTCCTATCTCCCTGTACAAAGCTCAAGTCCAAGTTGATCAAGTACCTCCACATAAAACCAGATACACTGAGGCTAATAGAAGAGAAAGTGGAGAAAGTTATCGAACACATGGGCACAGGGGAAAAGTTCCTGAACAGAACAGTGGCTTATGCTCTAAGATCAAGAATTGACAAATGGGACCTCATGAAATTGCAAAGCTTCTGTAAGGCAAAGGACACTGTCAATAGGACAAAAGGGCAGCCAGCAGATTGGGGGAAGATCTTTACCAATCCTATGTCCAATAGAGAGCTAATATCTGTTATATACAAAGAACTCAAGAAGTTAGACTCCAGAGAACCAAATAACCCTATCAAAAAATGGGGAACAGAACTAAACAGAGAATTCTCAACTGAGAAAATTCATAGGGCTGAGAAGCATCTAAAGAAATGTTTAACAAGCCTGGCAGTGGTGGCGCACGCCTTTAATCCCAGCACTTGGGAGGCAGAGGCAGGTGGATTTCTGAGTTCGAGGCCAGCCTGGTCTACAGAGTGGGTTCCAGGACAGCCAGGGCTACATAGAGTAAACCTGTCTCGAAAAACCAAAAAAAAAAAAAAAAAAAAGAAAAGAAATATTTAACATCCTTAGTCATCAGGGAAATGCAAATCAAGACAACTCTGAGTTTCCACCTTACACTAGTCAGAATGGCTAAGATCAAAAACTCAGGTGACAGCAGATGCTGGCGAGGATTTGGAGAAAGAGGAACACTCCTCCATTATTGGTGGGATTGCAAGCTGGTACAACCACTCTGGAAATCAGTTTGGTAGACCCTCAGAAAAATGGACATAATACTACCTGAAGACCCAGCTATACCACTCCTGGGCATATACCCAGAAGATGCTCCAACATGTAATAAAGACACATGCTCCACTATGTTCATAGCAGCCATATTTATAATAGTCAGAAGCTGGAAACAACCCAGATGTCCCTCATCAGAGGAATGGATACAGAAAATGTGGTACATTTACACAATGGAGTACTACTCAGCTGTTAAAAACAATGACTTCATGAAATTCTCAGGCAAATGGATGGAACTTGAAAATATCCTTTGCGAGGTAACTTAATCACAAAAGAACGAACATGGTATGTACTCACTAATAAATGGATATTAGACCAAATGTTCAAAATACCCAAGATTCAATCACAACAACTGTTGGACTGATCGTGAGGTCCCAGATGGAGGAACTGGAGAAGGGACTGAAGGAGCAGAGGGAGTTTGCTGCCCCTTGGAGGGAGCAACATGTCAACTGGCCTGACCCTCTGGTGCTCCTGGAGACTGGACCACCAACCAAAGGATACACATGGAGGGACCCATGTTTCGGGTCACATATGTGGTAGAAGAGGACCTTGTTGGCCATCAGGGGGAGGAGAAGCCCAAGGGCCTGAGGGTGTTAGAGGCCTCAGTATAGGGGAATGCCAAGGTAGAAAGATGGGAGTGGGTGGGCAGGTGTGTGGGTGGAGGAATACTGTCACAGAGGCGGGGAGGGTGGAGGACATAGGGGGTTTCCAAAGTCGAGACCTGGAAACCTTTGAAATGTAAATAAAATATCAAAAAATTAAAATAAAAAAAATACATAAGAGGTCACATCCTCCAATGCCCTTCAATCTCAAATAACCCATTCTTTCGTTTTTCCCACTTGAAAGATTTTTACTAGAAAATTAAATTATCCTTGGCTATTCACCTATCTTATAATAGGCATAAGAGTGTTAATCATTCTGAACTAATAGCATTCTAGGCAAGGCCTTAAATTACTCTTGTATTTGCTCTCTACACAATGTATCAACAAAATATAAGATTGCCATCACACTTTTTGAAATATTAAAATAGCAATTATCCATTATTTCTCATTCTAGTTTGAAAAGTCCTGATATATCTTCATTTTAATGATGCACCAAGTACACTATGCTATGTGGACACTTGTATAATATCCCATGTCTAAACAAGGAAGATCTTAGGTGAGAAACTGCCTCTAGATAACAGTATATTTACCAGAGTCCCAACAAACAAGCTTCCCCTCAGACTATTAGCATATTGTAGTAGAATCCCTCAAGAGCCAAGGAAAGAAACACAGGAAATAGCCATATGAGCTGATCAGCATCCTTGTGTGTACATGTAACTCTACCACATGTAAGTTATAACTCCCTTCCTTTCCCTTCCTCCACATTCCCCTCATCCTCAGCCTCACTACTTGGTAGCTTAAAGCACCCAACCAGAGCATAAACCACGATACATGGAAGACAAAGAAGCCAAAATTATATAAAAAGCTTTGTTCCATTAAATTAGGGCTGTTTCTTTAAGGCATAATTCTTTTGACATTGATTGCTAGCACACAGTAAACTGCATCCTGGTTAAAAAATAAATAAAATAAGAAAGACTTGGGCTCCCGTTTTGTTTTTAGACAAGGAGACCTACAACAATGTGGTTCCTGTGTTTATTGAGTACTTATTCTGTTCCTGGACTTGATTTGGGGACTGGGATGTACAAGGAAGATGCCTAAGTTATTGCCTTCATGTTGGTAGCAAAGGTAGATAGCAAATGAGTCGACAGAAAAGATAATGAGAGTGGCTGTGAGTGTTAGATTAAAAAGATATTTAAAATCTCAAAAGAAGTGAACCCCTGGATGTTGGTGCTAAGTTCGAGTAATCAAGAAATAGGAGGCTCCAAAGCCTAGTTGACTATAAAACACCTGTCTCCTAGGGTGGTAAAGGAAGGCCTTACTGAAAAAGACACAGTTGAGCTGAGATTTAAAAGCCTTACACTGCAAATAATCAGGGACAAAGCATTCTAAACCTAGAAGAGTCACAGCAGAATTCTGTAGTTGAAGAAAAATGTGCATTTGGAGAAACTGCCAGAGGGTGATGGAAGAAGACCTGGAACCAGCCAGAGCAGAATACAGATAATATAAGATCTGTCAGAGAAGGAATTGAGAGGCCTCTCCCAGATATATCAGAAAGACAATAAAACCTTTTGAGCGAGGGAATAATATAATAGGCTCTACTTTTTAAAAAGATCACTCAGGGTTCTGCCTAGAAAAAGGGACATTAGAAAGGATAAAATGAATCTAAACCTATTGTACATGGTTTTATTTGTCTGTTGGCTCATTAATTTCATGTTAGTGTGTAGAAATATTTAACCCAAAAGACAGGAGAGAATGATCTGGAGGCCAAGTTCATTCATCTATTACAATATCTATAGTAATAAGGAACTAATACATGTTAGGGAGCTAATAACAAGGCCAATGACTCATTCTATTCTAAGGAAATACAGACTTACAACTACTAAATTATACATCAAAAATGTTATGCCTTCTAACCACATAGTCACACTATGACAGATTTGAAGTATTTGCTTTTTTTAGTTGAAAGTCTTGGTACTGTATCTTTTCTCATATATATATATATATATATATATATATATATATATATATATATATATATATATATATATATTTCATGACAGCTGAATATTTAGATTGTTTGGCATAATGGATAGCAATAGCTCTGAAGAAGCTGAAACAATCTGTCAATTAAAGAGTGTGTGTTTCAAAAGTACTTAACTATAGAAACTGTAAGGACTCCAAATGGGCTTGTTAAAGTGGAACTGAAACTCAATTCTTTTGTGAGACACAGCCTCATTATATAACCCAGGTAGGAAGTTAGTCTTGAAACCTCTTTTGAAGGCAGTGAGAGGCCAAAGGATGTCTACAGTATTACTTTCCTCAGACTTGTCAAATAGAGTCAAGTTCAGATTGTGAAAATATACAAATGCACAAATGCTTAACTCTCTCTTGTATGTTGTCCATAAAATTATCTGTTATTTGGCTTAAAATAGGAGCCAGTCAATTTAGAGAAGTTGAGTCACAACTTGGCTATATTCTCTCCAATAAATTTGTGTAAGGAAAATATAATAAAACAAATATAGAAATACATGTTGGAGTAAATGTCTTATTATTGCCAGTAAGAATACTGGGAAGTGCCAGCTAGGTACTGAGCTTGTTAACTTAACTAACTAGCTGATGTGTGCCAGGCACTGAGGTAGTGCTGTAAACTGTATCTCAGTTGATGTTCTCTCTAGCTCTATCAAGAAGATATTAACATTTATTCTGTTTTTGTACTTGGGAGAAACAGTTCAAGGTAAGTAATTAAGTAATTTGTTTGGGGTAACAGAGTTTGGTACACAGCTAAGTATAGGACCTGGCCTCCTCACTCTTATAGCCTTCTCTTCTCTTTATTCGACTGCAGTAGCACTTGCATCAACTTCAAGTACAAACAAAAGATATCTGCCCATACTCGTGTTACATAAGGCAACAGTCTGAAAATAGGCCTTTTGTTAAACTGCCAGTGTCTAAGTGAGTTCCTAAGGTTTACATGACACAATGATTTTCATCTAAAAAAGGTGTACTATTGTTGTGGATAGCCCTGGGCTGTTTGTAATCTGCTAATTCTGCCCTCCTGTGAGAGGCTTCAGAGAACGAGTGAGTTACACCTGTGACTTCTTGTGACCCAATCTCCTAATGAATAAAAGAGCAAATCACTGGGCACATAGGGGACTTCCAGGATGGAGAGAGGAAGAGAGAAGGAGGAGAGAGAGAGAGGTACCTTTTGGAATGGGTAAGATGTAGCTACTAGAGTCTCCTGGTATAGAGGATCCACAAGAATTCACCACCAGAGGAATCAGATTTAAATAAGGCTTACAAGTTTAGGTTTCAGTTGATGCGCCCAGAGATTGAGTTATCATTGTTTCTGAACTAAGTTTGTGTTGTGTTTTCCTTCACGCGGCGACTTGTCTGGGTTCAAGAGAGAAAGGTACAGCAGTAAAGTGTGGGTTTGCCTGATGTGCACCACAGAGGCCATGGGGGTATTGAAGCATGGTGCTGGTGTGGTAGTGACCTGCCAGTGGGAACCTAGTGAGCTGGGTGGAGAGAATCAGGGCATAATGCGGGAACATGTGTGCTGCAGTACATTCCATCTTTTTAATATTTCCTGTAACATAGTATTGCATCCAAACAAGTTCAAAGTTTTAATGTCTCTTTATAACTAATTCCTCCTCAAGCAAAGAGATCCTTGTTCTTTTTCTTGGCCTAACAACTTAAAATTCTAGGTATCCTAGATCATCTAGAATGACTTGACTTTATTTTTTTTTCATCCCTAGCTTGAGTCAAAGACCACAGACTGGTGCACTTGAGGGTAACCAGTAGAGAACAAAATATGGTTAAGCATTTTGGCTTCCAATTCACAAAATGCATATCTAGAGTTCTTTTACTTGCAGGATTAGTCTGATAATTTACTAAGTCCTTGTAAAGCTTTCTAGGATTCTAAGGACTAATTCTGTGCTAAGGGATAATAAGGTTGTGTGTGTGTGTGTGTGTGTGTGTGTGTGTGTGTGTGTGTGTGTGTGTGTGTATGTGTTGCCCCACTTCTGCTCTCACCCGGTTTTATTCTGCTATCAAATCTATATACTCATTCCCTAGATGCTAAAAATACATTTTTTCCAATGGGACGTAGCTTAGTAGTAGAATGCTTGCCTACCCAGTGTGTGTTCCTGGATATTATTGCCAGTACCAGAAAAGAAAAGGTAAAGTTAATTAAATGAATTAGCACTTTTTTTTTTAAGAATGAAGATTGTGCCCAGAACATTATCTAAGCTAGGCAAACAGCAGCACTGAGTTCTAGCTCCAGATTTCTTTTTATTTTAATGTTTTGAGACAAGACACTTGGTAAGTTGTCCAGGGTGGCCTTGAACTCACTGTATAGCCCAGGAAGGCTTTAAAACTCCTGCTTTTGCCTCTCCAATACATACCACAACTCTTTTGACCATCACACTAAATCACGTATGATTTAATAAGTACCAGCCAGGACTTGAGCTTATTTCTTGGAAAGAGATTTTACACTCTTCTGACAACTTTTGAGACCACCTTTCTGGAATGACTATAGCCCAGAAGAGAATGATAGGTGGGTGTCCATCTTGACAAGGGCTGTGTAGCTATGTGTATGTCCTGCCCTCTATTGAACATAAACCCAGACTTGGGGTTTGTGTCCCTGGGTCTTTCTGTTTGCCCCTCTTTCCGATGTGGTCATGTGGATAAATCACCTTTCTTGGGCCTTGCATTATCACTTTCTGTGTCTAACTGGTCTGTTGATTTACTTTGGTGGGGCAGTCGTGGCCTTGGCTCTGACCCTAAAACTTTAGTAATAATTTCTTCAAGGTAATCTTGTACATAAGGAGATGCTTAAGAAACAATTTTTCACAACATTAGGATTAAGAAGAACCCTTGTACTGTTTGACAAGCCAGCACACAAAAGTATACACACATATTTTACCCAACTACTACTACGTTGATCTGTACTGGATTATACCAAAAGGAATTGTTCAATAGATAAATGGCAAGTCTCAACTATTTGTTTGTCAAGCTATCCTGATCTTTCTTCTTAGCCCCCAGTCACCCTGACAGTGGCTGAAGTTGATTGACTGAAATTAATATTTATCAGGACCTTACCAAGTATCAGGTACTGTTGTACATTTTGCAACATATCCGATGCAGATAGAAACAGACTTGATCCCATCAGCATGCACATTACAATATCCAAAAAAAATACTCTGATTGATGTCAGTCTTCTTAGTAAAAGTGGTCTATGGATTATAAAATGAATCCAAATCTAAGAAAATTATTTTAACATAGGAGTAGTGGCATATTTCTTTAACTCCAGCATTTCAATGTGTGAAGCAAGAGGGAATCATTAGTTTGAGGTCAGTCTGTGCCACATAATAAGGCTCTGCACCCCAATGGGGGAAAAAACCTAAAACAAACACACAAAAACAAAAAGGATATTTTTTCTATATAAATTTCTCAATGGACTTCTCTGTTTAACCTACAAAATTCCTGTTTACATTTTACTATATTGTTACGTTAAAGTATATGGTGTGTGTTTGTGTGTGTATGTGTTTGTGTGTTTAAGTAATAAAGATAATTAAAGAAAAATCATGAATTTGAGAGGAAATGGAGGGAACACAGAAGGAGTTGGAGGGGAGAGGGAGAAAATTCACAAACACTTTGAATAATAAAGAAACAAACTAGAAGAATTGATCATTGAATGTTATTGTTTATCCTCAGCCTTTTCTCTCATGGAAGTGGTTTTTTTTTTAGGATTTGTTAATAACATTTTAAAGCTTATTGTATTTACATGAGTCTCATAGGTTTGTATTTATTCATTCTAAAAGGATATACTAGGCTGAAAAAAATGGCTAGGCCCACAGCCAAAAATATAAAACATTTATTATTTAAGTGTGTTTTCCTGCATATATGTTTAAGCATCATGTGTATGCCTAGGACCCAAGGAGTCCAGAAAAGGGCATAGGATCACCTGGAACTGGAGTCAGAGATGATTATTAGTCACTATGGAGTTAGTGGGATTTGAATTTGGATGCTCTGGAAGTGCACAATGAACCATCTCTCACTAATTGATAATTCTCTAAAAAAAAAAAAAATTCTTGGCTTTTTGTTGTTATTGTTGTTGATTTATTTGATTGATTGGTTGATGTTTATGACAGAGTCTTGCTATGTAGCCCATGCTGGCAGTTCCCCTACCTCAGCCTCCTAAATGCTTTGGTTACAAGCTCTCAAAAGAGACAATATAGTAATGTGGAATGTGAAAAGTTTCCTATCTCTGAGACTGTTCAAGCAAATATCAAGCATATTATTATATGCTAGGTTGGCAATTCCAGATCCTTTCTCTACCAATGGCATACAACAATCAAAGGTGTAACACATTCCCAGAGGCATGATTTTTGTTGTGCAATTTCCTGGCAAGCATCTTTCTTTTTCTCTTCTATAAAACATGTTGTGTCAGAAGCTAGATGTCAAGGAGAGGAATATTTCTATGAGGATAACCTTCAATTCCTACCACTCACAGATATAGATAGAAATAAAGACATAGAAATATATATAGAGAGAAATAAATATAGACATAGCTATTATAGATTCTATTACAGTGGAAGAATACTTTGATAATTCAACTATGATTAGTAATTAATTACCTAAGATGTAATTAATAACAAAAGGTAGAATGCATAAACTACAGTCTGGATCCGGAATGGCCATCAAAAGCTCAGGTTTTGAAAGGTCTTTTTCTAGGAGATGGAGGACTCTGAAGCCTCTAAGAACTGGAGCCTAACTGGAATAGAAAGTATGTCATTATGAAGGACCTTTGAAGGTTATAGTCTCATCCCCTCTAGTTTCTGCCATTCTTTGGTGCCATGGGGACAGCAATTCCAACTGATGCCAACTACCAATCCACAATGCTTTCCCCACTACAAGCCTTTGAAATTATGGGCCAAAGTAAATGCATCCTCCTAGAAGTTTATACATTTTCTGTTATGTGTTTTAATCACCATGTCATAAAAACAATGAATACACAGTAAAACATATAGGCTATATAAATTGTACTACTATTCAAATTATGTTCCACAGAAGTACTGGCCTTTACCCTAAAGCAAAACCAGATTTTATACTTGCATAGGATATCCAGATGATATATTTGTATGTGCTATGCAGGTGTGTCCATGTGCATGTGCGCATTCATGTGTGATTGTGTGTGTGTGTGTGTGTGTGTGTGTATGCACGCACACACACACACACACATGTTCAAGTCTGAGAATCATTGGCCCAGATAAATGTTTAATTCCTTCCAAGTGAAATGGACATAAAGATTTCTGGAGCAGATGGGAAGTCAGTAACTGCAAATGCCCCCCTACTTGTATCTCCCCAAAACTTTCAACCTTCAAGTGTAGCAGCACTACCAAAGGAGACTAGATGCCTTTAGAGAAAAGGTCCTCATCAGCATTAAGTTACTGGCAGATTGATCCATGGGAAACCGCCATCCCTAATGAGCATCTGCAGTCATCTCGGAGATTCCAAGTATCATTTGTAACAGACATGTCTTCATTCTTATCCCTGCCCTCATCGCCATGATTCCTGGCACATATCTAAAGAGCTGATAGAAAATAAAACTGCTAGTACAATTTGAAAGACAAGAACGCTTTGAAACTTTTCATTATGCTGTCAAAAAGGAAAAAGTGTGCTTTTAAGTGTTCATTATTTCATGGTGTTTTGTTTTGCTTTGTTTTGTTTTTCTTTTAATGTAACACACCTTGGTGACAATCTCTTGTTAAGACTCAATTTTGGAGCACCACATTACTTATGCATGCATGCCCTATTAATGATTCTTCCCCTATAGTTTGAAACCAATCTGGAACTGACTTTCTGTCCCATAGTTTTCTTGATGGGAGAAAGTGAGAGGGGGTTGTTTCTTTGTGACAAGATTGGGTCACTACTGCAAAAAAACCTACTGAAAAGTAATAAAAAATAAATCCCAAGATACACAAAATCTCACTTTGCCTTGTGTGCTTTCTTTCTTTCTTTCTTTCTTTTTTTTTTTTTTTTTCAGTTTTCTTTAAGGGAAAAAAATTGAGACACCTTTGAAAATGTTACCAGCCTAGGACAAAATTCCTAAGCTCATTATTTTTTTCTGTTCTCCTTGGATTATTGTCTTCCCTTGTTCTATTATAAAAAATGCATGCATCACATATTTTTATTTATTTATTTCTTTTCATTTCTTTTTTTTTTTTTATACTTTATTTACATTTCCAATGTTTCCCCTTTTCTGGGTCTCCTCTTTGGAAACCCCCTATCCCCTCCCCAACCCACCTCTATGAGGGAATTCCACCTCCCACCCACCCGCCCACCCATCCCCATATTCCCGCCTTGACATTTCCTTTTACTGGGGCCTCTAACATCCTCAGGCCCAAGGGCCTCTCCTCTCTCCCTGATGGCCATCGAGGTCATCCTCATATTTTAATGTTCAGAGGGCAAATGTCACCTTAATAATAGTCAGGAATGGCTCAAAAGCCATTTCTCATTTCTCATTAGGCGATATCAGGTCCTGTCATACTCAATATGTCCTTATATAAAAGGAAGTGAGGTTTATATCTAAATACTTTGGAAATATAATTCCTGGGAAAAATGAGAAATGGAAGAATTCAGGGCACAACTGACCCTAATAATAGAGACAGAAACATTGCCTAAGTTCCGTCATAGTATTCTATTTTGTACCTTTTAAATGAATATTTCTCAAAAACTAAGTTATAAAATATACCATTTTGAATGCAACCATCCAAAGAAAACATTTACTGTCAGAATGTGAGCTAATCTCTTTGAATATGTGTGGCCATTCACTGCAGGAACACTTTCAATTAGGACTTGGCAGCCTTCAGCTATTGACATCCACTGTTTACTAGCAGAACATCTATTAATTTCCTACTGTATATATTAGGAAGCATAGAAGACATAAAGTACACCACGGGGTCAGAAACTTGACCCTGCCATGTGAAGTACTATCTTGATAGCATCAGTTGGAGCCTTTTAGAAAACTGGACAGTGATAACCTCTGAGAGAATGATGTTGGATGAAACCAAACAAAACAACAACAAACAACAAACAACATAAAAAAAAAAAAAAAAAAAAAACCATTACCAGGCTCTCTGCTTCAGGAAATGAGCCAGGAGACCAAGTGGCAGAAGTGATAAGAAAATTCCATTATGCAAAAGAATGTCCTCCAAGCATTACTGGATAACTCAAATCTCACCACTGTACAGTCCAATTAAATAATTGATAGGAGTATTACCACACTGCAACGATAATCTCATAGGGAAAATAGTGTTCACCGAATGGGCAGCTCATTCAGCACTTATTTTTCAAATGGCTTCAGAAGAAAAATGTAGGCAAAACATGAAGACACTGGATCTTTGAAGGGATATTTTGGTGACGGAGAAGGAGGTAAAAGCTGCTGAATCCAGGACTGAAATAGAGCTGCCATGATAGTCTGATGCTTTCTTAGACACCTGGTAATAGGAGGTAACAGACCTTGTCTCTACACCTGGAGGTCGCATCTCTGAGACTGAGAGTGTTTTTAGTGCATTTGGAGAATGGGACTTGAGGCCACCATAGCATCACAAGAAACCAGTGGGACACATGTGGCAGTGGAATGACAATGAACTCCTGAGACCACTAGCAATAGTTAATTAAAGTCTTATGTAGTAGATGAAGTGAAGTACAGCCAAAAATAGAAGAAAATAGAAGTAAAATATGTCAGATAAAAGTTCTTCTCACTTACAAGAAGTCAAGCTAGGCAGGAGACTGTTGAAATAGCAGCACATTGTTGCCAGGAAAAAAGATTTCTTTCATTCTATTATGTCTTCCCTGTTTGGGGCCCTTACCTTTCATAGTGTCTGCTAGTCCAAGGTGGCAATTGGAGCTCTGGCCGTTACACACACATATGAGCTGAGCAGCATCTAAACTTATGATAAAAGAATGGCCCTCTGAGATGAATTCTCTGTAAAAATGGAGAATATTTTTCTGTTGGTAATTTAATCTCATGGGCACACAGATATAAAAGAGACTAGGGCAAGAAATCATTTCTTTGCTGGGTGGCTATACACTATAAGAAAGCAAGCCCGGTGCTTGGAAGGAATAGTCAGCCCTTTGTAACAAGCCCCACATGGATGCACATGCACATTTTTTGTGTTTTCTGTAGATCAATTTGCAGGAAGCAATTTACTCCAGGTTGTTTTACAACACCCTCAAGCTAATTCTCTAAATATCTGAGCTATGAAAGCAGAAAAGCATACAAGGGTGAATCTTGACAATCACTGGGTGAGCACCTTGTACATCCCTTCACAGTTTATAAGTGACTTTCTCTTTATATCCCTGCAGTACATCTCAGACAGCATGGAATTCTAATTTACAGATGAGTAAACTGAGGTTTAGTGAGGCCTTGTCAGATGCCTGAGGTAGACCAGCTTGGATATGAGTACAGCTGTCTTCCCCTGGAATCAGATCTTTTGAAGCAGAAATAACCATGCTTTCTGGCATAACCCAGTCCTCTCAACTAGAAACAAACTGTATCAGTAGGATACATTCATGCCACTCAACAATAGAGAGTGATTTGAAGGGAATACCGGGGAATTTGTTTTGCTCACATCTTTTCCCACTCTTTCTACAGCTGTGTACCAATGTATCTCATGCACCAATTTGAATTTGTGTTTAAACAAAAACTACTGGGCCCCTTTGTGAAGACCATAGAGAGGGCATCCTTTTGAAGCCCCAGCATATTTCAATAGACCAGTTGTCCTCATCCTCTACAGGCCACCTTCACTTGTCCTCTACCTGAAGCCCTATTCCCTGGCCCTTCTCCCCAGACAGGAATCTTTCTCTACCCAGAGACCAGATCAGAAGCAGTCTCCTAATCAAAAATCTTCCTGGTGACTCTGATGGAATAAATTCCTCTCCCTCACCCTTCTTGGCCCAGCTGTCTTTTCAGACAAAAGAGTGTTGCCTCCAGCTGTGACATGGATTTGCCTGAGCCACCTGCCATAAAAGACAGGGTGGCCTTCTACCCCAGGAGTTCTCAGCACACTTCCTCGGTTGGAGAAAGGCAAGCAGCAGCACCAGGGAACATGTTAAAAGCCTCACATCTTGCAAGTCAGACACTCTTGGAGAGAAGACCTGCACTATCTGTGTTTTAACAAGCCCTCCAGGGA
Source organism: Uromys caudimaculatus (assembly GCA_028551405.1). Taxonomy (NCBI): domain Eukaryota; kingdom Metazoa; phylum Chordata; class Mammalia; order Rodentia; family Muridae; genus Uromys; species Uromys caudimaculatus. The sequence continues at coordinate 4,414,714 of CM052722.1, forward strand.
ACTGGACTGGGTTTGATGAGCACTGCTCTGGTGTCTTTGACTCCTTCCTTTCTGTCCCAGTGTCTGAATGACTGTTGTAAACTGTTTTGCTGGCTCAGTTTAAACATCTCCTACACATTGACATCCAACATATAGGTACGACTAAGATAAAGCCCAAATCTTCTGCTAGGTTTACCTCTGCTTATTGGAACTGGAATGTGTTAAACTTAACTAGCTGAATTGGTTGTCAGAACAGAAGGAAACTCTTTCAGGTTATATCAGGCAGAATAAATTGCCAGCTGACACTCTTTGCATGTGGTAGTCACAAATATTATAAATCACCAATGGAAGTTTGATGACAGCTTTCTTGCCCCACCTCCCTGTACACAACATCTTGTTAGCAAGCCATGGAGATGCTGAGCTAACAATATATTTACTGCAGCTTCTCAGAAATCTGACGATTCTTTGACTTATGTTTCTTTTACTGTGTGAAACACCCTTTAAAAAAGACTATGAGTGCTTCTTTTTCTATTACATTGTCTTACTGTTTTTATAATCCTCTTTATAAAATATATAGATATATAATAAAACAAAAATTTGTTTCCCTAATAGACCAGATCACACATTATGTTCCATGGCCTCATGGTGTATGTGTTTTCCTACCTACACACATTTGTTCACATGGAGAAATAATCCTGTCTATAATGTCTTCTTTAAAGGGCTGCTTCCAATAATCACAGTGTTGGTGGCAAATTGAGCTCTGCTGCCATGGCTCCCATTGTTGCTTTTCTAATTTGACCACGGCTCATTCAGAACTAGAAAATATAGTCAGCTGGCCTATTGATTCCTTGTCCTAAAATCTCATCCTCTTGTGCCTCAAGCTGAACTTATAACTTCTACTTTAACTTGCTGATCAGAGGACAGATGCCTTATATTTTTTTAACCCTCCTGGAGAATGCTGTTCTTTTCTGTCTTTCAAAGTGTCAGCACTACCAGAGAATAATGTAGGTTAAGGAGGCAGAGGTGTGGAAATACTAAGTTTGAATTTGGGACATATGCAACATTTTCTGATTGCTGTCACCCACCATGGTTTTCATGGACAACATTAGAATGCTGTCCATGGAACAGATGTCCCAAAGGGTATGAGCATCATAGCTCAATTTCTCTTGTTTTCAGTCTTCTCAGTGAAACAACAAGGATTATAGATGAAATGGCTCTTAAGACTTCCATCTAGCCGGGCAGTGGTGGCACACGCCTTTAATCCCAGCACTTGGGAGGGAGGCAGAGGCAGGTGGATTTCTGAGTTGGAGGCCAGCCTGGTCTACAGAGTGAGTTCCAGGACAGCCAGGGCTACACAGAGAAACCCTGTCTCGAAAAACCAAAAACAAACAAACAAAACAAAACAAAAAAGACTTCCTTCTAAACAAAATTAACATGTATGTGTATATATGCATTACTGAGGATGGACTCCAGAACCTCATGCAGTAGCCAAATAGTCTACCCCTGAGCCGAATAGCCTCAGAATAATGCATTATGGAACCTAAATTTACAGTGTTTATATAGAGAAATTATTTATAAGAGCATGTTACCTGTAACTTATTCCCTATCTAAGCAGAATCAAGAATAAATGTTTAAATACTTCTTGAATCACCTAACTGTGAAATGTCTTCTGAAAATTAACTTATACATATTTAGGGGTAAAGTATGTTGCCTACATACACATGAACTATAAATTGCTTGTTATGGTGATTTGAATGAGAACATTCCCCATAGTCTTCACGGAGTTGAATGCTTAGTCCCAGGTTGGTGGCACTATTTGGAAAGGTTTAGGAGATATGGCCTTGCTGAAAGATATTTGTCACTGGAGGTGAGATATTAAGACATTGCCCTCCTCCCAGTTTCATCTTTCTGATTCTTTCTTGCAGTTCAAGATGTGAGGTCATAGAATCCCTCTACCCCCTTCTATATATCTCTTTTATGTCCTTAAAATTAATGGACTCTTTTTTATTAACTGTTATTGGAGGAGATTTTATATATATATATATAATTCCTAAACATGCTCAGTCTGTATAATGATTTCATATGTATTTGTTTTCAGGGATGACAATTTGTTATTGAGTAACCAATTGGTGTGCTTTTTTCCCTGAGGTATATACTACTTCTTCCACTCTTCCACTAGTTGTCTGTAGTTCTTTGTGTAGAGTTTAGGCATTGTGATCTTTCCACTGTCCACATCAGCATGGCTGTTGGTATCAGACCTGTACTTTGGACTCAAGGCCCAGAGATCCCTGATCTGAACCTCCCTAATGAGACTACCTTTCATGGTAAGTAATCAGCGAACGGTCCTACCCAGCTATGATGCCTATGAACCACAATGCTGATCAACGTGGCATGATACCTTGGTAGTAAGCAACAGATTCTCTAATTGGATATAAGGCCCACTCAAAAAAAGTGAAATCATCCTTGTACTGAAAATGTAGCCCACTACCCAGAGATAGTGAAGTTATGAATCAGAGAAGAGAATCTACAACTGCCACTTTACTAGATCAGAATAATCCATAACACAATCTAAACATTGGTCCTTATTTCCACAGATAAGAGTAGTCCCGACCCCTCATCAAGGGAAATGTTCTTTGTAACAGATACAGACCATTGCAGAAACCCACAACCAATCTAGATGTGAAATTGTAGAACCCAGTCTGAATGGACACATCTACAACACAACACAACTCCTGAACCTGAGGCTCAGAGACTTTTGTGGGAAAGGTAGTGAGCAGATTTTAAAAACCAGAGTAAAAGGAAATATGCTGTGAGATTGTGTTTTGTAGGATTGTCAAAAGCTACAACCATAAATTCTCAGTCACATAACTACCTAAACATGGGCTGAAAGGGGTTATTTTAAAATCATGTACTACTGAAATCCATAAGGCCTATTGACAGCCTTTTAAAGTGACACTGTTTGTGGTTCAAGCAATAGGTCACAAATCAAAGAGCTTCTACACTGGTATGAATTACCTTTGTAATAATGAATGATGAGTTTCTGAAGGTGCAGGGACTGATGAATCACTGACACATTAGATACTGAGAATACATGTCCATTCAGATCACAGTATGTGGTGGTGAGTGCTATAAACACACAAAAGCAAACCCCAGTGCACTGGCAACTGAATTGGCTTCTCCCTCAACATCCTGCTTATAGTTAAACCACTCTAGTCCACTGTACTTCCAAAACTAGGATGAGAAACTGCTTGTGTTCTTGTCTGAGATACCTTTCAGTTAGGCTGTTTGAAGAGCAGCCAAAAGTATTTAGAAATAATAAAGACTGTTTTTTTCAGTATTTTTCCACCATACCATAGGGGTTTCCTATAGTCTTGAATATCAGCTTTTGAATCCCTGAAAGCCCTCTCCATAATAATATGTTTTTTCAAAGAATTTAGTACCAGGGCATTCTTTCTCTGTGATGAATAATCGAGGTTGAAAGTAATTGTAGAGTTCCTAAGTTAGTAGCACTTTGGAGAATATAGGCCAACTTGAACTTGAGGCACTTAAGACCCTAGTAAAAGTTTTATGATTCTTTCATGCATTTGCTTTTGTGTTCTAAAATGCAGAAAGGCCTTGAGGGAGAGAAGAGAAAGCAAAATGTTATCAGAAGGGAAAAAAATCTTGTGAATCCTACCTATAGGGGAAAGTGTGAAGCTGGATCTTAATTTCCTTTCTTTTTTTTCTTTTTCAAAGAATGTTGATGCCTGTGAAAAAGGAGGCATGTGAAGGACAGACAATGTGGCAAAGTCACTCTTTGTAATAAACCTCCAATTCCATGTATATCCTTGTGAAAAACAGGATAAAAACCCACTATTACTGACTGTAAGCTCTGGAATCCCTGTGTTTATGGTCAGAAATTTTATTTTTCCAAGTTCCCTGTTACCTATTATTTAGCATTCATTTATTCAGTTATTTACTCAGTGAATAGGTTTATCATATCAACCATGAACCATACACAGCATTATGTAATAAAGAAAAGGTAGAGCAGGGTATGACAATACATATTTAATATCCCACAATTTAGACAGTAGAGGCAGAGAGAGGATCATGAGTGCCAGGTCAACATGAACTGAGTAGGGAATTTTGTACCAACTAGGACTGCTTAGTGGGAGCAGCTGTCTCATAACAAATGAAAACAAAGCAAAAAGCAACAAAACTCAAAACAACAAGATGGAAAGGAGAAAAGGATGTAAAGATGGAGGTAGTGGTGAGTGAAGCAGATATGTGCTGATAAAGAGAAAAAATTCAAGACCACGATGCTTGTCAAACACCAAAAAGAAATAGTATTCTAAAGGGGGTTGTTCCAGTCTCTATAAGGTCTGTGACCGTGGGTCTTGTGCTGAGAAAAGAACCCAGATGTTACTCCTCATCCAAATTAGATGGCCAGTCCGCCCCACTTTGCAATTATCCTTCTTGTTCAAGGAAAGAATAGATATTTTCCCCTTCTTTCAAACAGTATAAGCCTTTTCCTTGTTTGGTAGAATAAATTTGCTAGCTGGTAAAAGTATTCAGGCAAGCATTTAATGAAATTTCTTTGAAAACAAGGGAAATGCAGAGCTTAGATTTTTAAGTCCAAAGGGCAAGTAGTTGACAAGATTTCTAGACTTAAAATGTTATTTACATAAGACAAAGAACTTGCTGTTTCCTGGGGGAATTGTCCAACAACAACAACAACAAAAAAGAGTTTAATAATATAAGAAAATCTTGTTGAATAATCTAATAAAATTGTGCCCGTTTTACATAGAAAAATCAAACTTTAGATTTGCATTAATATATTCTTGAACTCTTTTGTTACTGTTGTTTTCAGAAAGGGTCTCACATTACTTTCTAGGCTGGCCTTAACACAATCCTCTTGCCTCAGTCTCCCTCTCAATATCCACAATATCCATCTCATTATTGACCTCTTATAAAACAAAAAAATCAAACAAGCAAAATGAAGAGGAAAATTCTCTTACAGTGAAATCTATCCAATCTTTTTAGCTTGAACAAATATGAAAATCTGTCTCTAAAATCCTTCTCCAATTTCCTTATATACATTCATTCTTTATCTTGCTCTTTTCCTCTTTCCTGTTTTTAGGACAACTGTAGTCTTACTTTATGATACAATTGCCTTGTTCTTTAGTTTTTCCTTAATGAAAACACATTTCTCTTACCCTGTATACTTTTCCTTATTAAAAACATATCTTACCTTCCTTGAATATTTTATGTATAGTCATTTTCCTCTCACCCTTATTAGTTCTAGTAGTTTTAATTACATATATTGATTGTAATTTTTAACTATAAGTAACTCTTACTTTGCAGATAAAACTAGGGAGGAGATCATTATGAAGTTATACCAGCATCCTGTACAAGCAGACTAGCAAATTTTATGAACACATATTTCATCTTTTATAGGTAAATGCAATTCCCTTGTAATATATTTTTCATGATAATTAATAGGCCCCAATACACTTTTATTTCTTTATATTATATATACTTACCAAATCCAAAGTATATAAACTTAAATTTAGGTTTAGTTATTAGTGTTTTAGTAGTTCATATGGCTTAAAATTTATCTAGATAATAACATCCAAAATTGACATTAATTTCCTGTAACACTCAGGATTCACAATACCAATGATTTTGGAAACTGTTTTCAGATAGGCATAGTAGGACATTAACAAAGCCAGTCATTATACACAGTTATTTACTTGTTATATTTTTAAAAAATATATCTATTAAGTATAGTCTTATCATATAGCTCAGAGTGGCCTGACACTCACAATGCCTGGATTAGACTCCTAAGTGCTGACCCTACTTCTTTGAGCCTCACCCAAAGACTTGTGATGCCTAATTAGGACCTAACTCCTAATGGTCCAAAAGGTAAATCTCAGAACAAATGGTGTCAGACATAAAACGTACTATCTACAGACTCTATTGCTTGAAGACATCACACAGTTCAGTCATTCATTGGTTAGGAAGAAATTGAGTTTATACTGATCAGGGATAGCTTTCATGGTATGAAAAGGTGTTGTACTGGCTGGTTTTGTGTGTCAACCTGACACAAGCTGGAATTCTCACAGAGAAAGGAGCTTCAGTTGAGGAAATGCCTCCATGAGATCCAGCTGTGGGGCACTTTCTCAATTGCTGATCAAGGGGGGAGGGCCCCTTGTGGGTGGTACCATCCCTGGGCTGGTAGTCTTGGGTTCTATAAGGATGCAGGCTGAGCAAGCCAGGAGAAGCAAGCCAGTAAGAAAAATCCCTCGATGGCCTCTGCATCAGCTCCTGCTTCCTGACCTGCTTGAGTTCCAGTCCTGACTTCCTATAGTGATGAGCAGAAACATGGAAGAGTAAGCTGAATAATCCCTTTCCTCCCCAACTTGCTTCTTGGTCATGATGTTTGTGCAGGAATAGAAACCCTGACTGAGACAAATTGGTACCAGCATAGTGGGGTATTCCTATGACAACCTAACCATGTTTGGGGAGGACTGTGGAAGAACTTTGGAACTTTGGGTTAGAAGATCCATTCAATATTGAGAGCTCTGTGGGATGTTGTATAGGAGCTAGGAAGATAATGTTGAGAACAGTGCAGAAAATGGAGGCCTGGCTTGTGAAATTTCAGAGGGAAGATTAAAGACTCTTATCAGGGCCATTGTTATTTTGATTGTGAAGATTCTGTGGTTTTGGTTAGCTAGGGCTGAAGGATCAGCTGTGATTAACAAGATACCAGAACTACTAAAGCAAAAACGTTGCTTTACTGGGTCTATTAATGCTGATTAGCTGGAGCTAAGAAATTAATGGTGATTAAGAAGAGACCAGCATCATTGAGGTAAAATCTTCTGAGAGGTGTTTTCTGAGAGCACAGAGGCTGTGTTCCAGAGATAGCCAAGGTTGTACCTTGTGCTATGGCTGGACTTGGTAATGTGTAAGAGTCACCCAGGTGGTACTGGTTTTGAGGGCATGAAGGGGTCATGAAGAGCAATTGAGGCTCAACATTGTGAGAGGCCATGGAAGGCCATTGCTGAAGGTGTAGCCTCAGTTGCAATTGATGGCCCAGGACTGAAGGGTCATGCAAAGGAGTTGAGGCTTGGCACCATGAAGAGAGCCTATGAGAGGCTATTGGTGAAGCCTAGTTATAGCGGAAGACAGCAGTGTTTTGGAGATGCCAGTACTATGAGATGACGGCCAAGAACAGCAGCAGCAGTGGAGTAGAGGCATCTGGAGCCTAGAAGACAAGGCATGTACTACAAAGGACAGAGCTGGTGAAGTGACTCCAGCCCTTGGAGGAATTCAGAAGATCATGAGTGGATCCCAGACAATCGACAGTTTGAGTTTGATTTTGATTTTGATTGTGACTGTGCCCTGATATTTTTCCCTCTTGAAGAAAGAAAGTATTTTAGTGGAGCCCACAGTTAAGAGACTTTGAATTTTTAAAAATCCTTGAATTTTAAAAGATACTGGATATTTTAAAGAGATTGAACTTTTAATATGCAAGACTGTGGGACTTTTAAAGTTATTTAGATTTTTGGGATGAATAAGAAAGTAAGGGTTAAGGCTTAATGGTGGTGTGTTTGTGTGTCAAGTTGACAAGGGGTCAATTGTACTGGCTTGTTTTGTGTCAACTTGACACAAGCTGGAGTTATCAGAGAAAAAGGAGTTTCAGTTGAGAAAATGCCTCCATGAGATCCAGCTGTAAGGCATTTTCTCAATTAGTGATCAAGGTGAGAGGGCCCCTTGTGGGTGGTACCATCTGTCTTGGGTTCTATTAAGAAAGCAAGCTGAGCAAGCCTGGGAAAGCAAGCCAGTGAGAAACACCCCTCCGTGGTCTCTGCATCAGCTCCTGATCCCTGATCTGCTTGAGATCCAGTCCTGACTTCCTTTGGTGATGAACAGCAATGTGGAAATGTAAGCTGAATAAACCCTTTCTTCCCTAACTTGCTTCTTGGTCATGATGTTTGTGTAGGAATAGAAACCCTAAGACAGGTGTCATGTAGACTGCTAGAAAAAAAAAACTGTCACCAATAGTCTTCTTACCTAGCTTCAACCCAAATGAACAAACATGGCATATAAGCATATGTGTAATAGTGGCACAGTTGTTATAGGAACAATCAACAACTTTGTGATTGGATTTAAAGTCAGTTCCATGGTAGTAAATACATGCCTGGTAATGACAAATCAGGTCAAGCACCCTTGGTCCAGGCCAAGATTAGTAAGGTAACAGTTCCAAGGAGTAAAGATAACCCTAATAATATTCTGATGAACTGACATAGTGTCAAACTGCCTTCCAAATTTGTATTTCTAGACTTGGAGATTAGTGCAGTCTTCAGTCCTCATCAAAGAAGTTTCTTTATGCAGTAGATGATGGTTAACTCAGAAACTTACAACTGGTCAAAATACAGAAAGTATCATTAGAGCAGTCAACTACAAATGGATCTTCTATATGTTCTCCTCTTGCTATCAACAAGGCTCAAGGACCACTGAGGAAAATGGTCAGAAATATTGTAAGAGCCAGAAGATTGGGAGGACCAGAGAAAAATACTGTCTTCTAGATATGACAGAATACTGCTATATTCATACACTCAAAGCAGCTGTGTTACCTGCACAAGACCTACATGAAATCCAGCCAATCAACATTCTAATATGGAAGGGCTAAGACCTCAAAAACTACTAACCCTAACTGAGGAGTTATTGACAGTTAATGGTTTCTGGGAGAGGAAGAATCCATTTTATTTAAGGTCGTGGCTCTTGTTTGTCAATTACATTTCTGTGAATAGTCCCACACCCATGAGTATTTGGGCATCAAAAAATGAACCCCACCACTACCACAGCACAACAGACAGTAGAGGGTTTGCAGTGAATGTAGGAGTGGGAATGATTATAATCCAAATACACTGTATGAAATTCTAAAATAAAAATACTATATTTAAAAATATACCTCCTAAAAGATATCATTTCCTATATATATAATTATAAATGACAAACATGGCCTACAAAGTAAAACTAAGTAATGTATCTTAACAAATATAAAACTTTCAACTCTACAATTCTCATTTTTCTGAGAAATTGTCCACTGTTTTTCTGTGTCTCACATGAGGATGGTGGTGATGGTGGTGGTGGCTTTTAAAGACAGGGTCTCACTATGAATTTCTGGATGGCCTAAAACTTGCCATCAGGGTGCTTGATCTGGATGGCTTTGAAATCACAGACATGCCTGCCTCCCAAGTGCTGGGTTAAAGGCATATGCCATCATATCTGCTAAATATACCCTCTTAAAAAAACTTTTCTATTAGTTCCTATCTGGTAAATACTTTGACCTTTAGGGCTTCAGGTCAGTGTTTCTCTTGTGACATTTTAATTGCCCAGATATGGACAGAGACAGAGACTCTGACTTCACCTCCCTGGACCTCTTTTTATGGTATTGCTGATGGCAGTTGGCCCAACAGCCTGGGCAACTGAAATTCTCTAGGTGGTACAATTCTCTATTAAAACCTGAGGCTTCTGGGCTCTAACACAAGACTGATGTCACCCATATGTGTGTGAGCCCAGGAGTCTCTTATAGAAAAAGAAAAATGGTATAATATAGTTTACAGAAATATATAGTTATCAAGAGCTTCATTCTGAGAGCCCCTCCCTTTCAACTTGTAGTCCCATCCACAGAAAATATACACGCACTGTCAGAATAAACTCTTTCTCTCCCATTCACCATTTTCTCCTTCTTGGACTACTTCAACTTCTCTCCAGAGGGAGAGGTAGAATAGTTTGTAGAGGACAATGTTGGACAGTGTTGGTTCCTGTCTCCTCCCCACCCCCTCTAGGATATGCTTACTAATCTGGAAGACCTATGAGTAAGCAAATTTTCACTTTTTTCCAAAACACTGAGTCCCCATTTCTGTTACAACTTATTCATGGTCAATTTGAATTTGCAGCTTTTCTTTAAGGCTGGTGCAACTTGATCAACCAGATAGAGCTAGCTTTAGAGTGAAACTAGGTTTCACCACCATGAGATGGAAAGGCCCATTTCCATTATAAAGATTCTAAGATAAGGTTACACCTTGAGAGTTACTATCATAAGACCAGGTCTGAGACAACAGGAGTAGTCCATTGTTCCAAAAGGTGAATATTGCCTCTCTGGTAGAACCTACAATGAACTTCATGTTTCATGTGCCCTCTGACTCATTCTAGATGTAGCTTTAAAATATATATATAAAGTCAATCCCCAATCTCATTTTCTAAAAATATTATCATCTACCTTACTTCTTAAACTAACACCTTTTTTTTTTTTTTTTTTTTTTTTTGCCTTTACTAGACCATTTCCAAAGTTTAGGTTAAATTCTGTGACTTTGAGACACAATATATTCTTTTTTTACCTTGACTTTATAAAGAATGCTCTCTTCTTAGATGCAATCTTTTTTTTTTTTAGTTTCTTTTGTCAGTGTTCACAACAGTTAGTCTAACTGTTCACATGTCTTTTTCTCTGTAGCTACAGTTGGGAGGCTACATATATTATTTTTGATATCAGTATACAGGTTTCCGTGTGTCATCTTTACGCATATATTTCATGATATACTTGCATGATAAAGTTTCCTTACCAATAAACCACTATTTTATAGGTTTCTTAAAAATATTTCAAGAGTTTAATTGGAGTTACTGTACACAAGGGGATAATACTCCGTCTGGAAGCCAGGGATTATCAAACAAAATATCCAGTGCCAAGAAAGGAATAAATCTCTTCAAGTTGCTTGTCCCCCCCCACAAAAACCCAATAGGCTATTGCCATTGTTCTTGGTCACCTACCAGAAACTGATAGGAAGGACCTATTGCCAAAGACACCACACACTTTGGTTATAAAACGTAGATAAATCAAGCTGGTATTGTTCAGAAAGTTTCTTTCTTGCTAGATAATTATCATAGTACCAAAAGATGCTATATAGGCTGCTGGAGAAAAAAGTAATCAGCAGTCTACCCAGTGAACCCTATGAGCTACAATAAAGACCTGCCTGGAAAGGTATGCCCTATAGCCCAACAGTGGCGGAAATTGTATGTTGGTAACTACTAGCATATCTCTCTCTGTCTCAGTCTCTCAGAGAGACCTCTTAGTCTCTCAGAGAGACCTGTCTTTCTCTATCTCTCTCTGTCTCTGTCTCTCTCTGTCTCTCTGTCTCTGTCTATCTCTGTCTTGCTGTCTCTCTGTCACTCTGTCTCTCTGTCTCTGCCTCTCTCTGTCTCTTTGTCAGTCTGTCTCTGTCTCTCTGTCTTTGTCTGTCTCTGTCTGTCTGTCTGTCTCTGTCTCTCTGTCTCTTTGTCACTCTGTGTCTCTATGTCTCTGTCTCTTTGTCACTCTGTGTCTCTGTCTCTGTCTCTGTCTCTGTCTCTCTCTCTCTCCTTTAATTTTAGGCCCATTATCCAGGAGGGAACTCATATTTGGTTCTGTAACCTGGCCAACAACCCATGGCTGGCAAAGACATAGGATGTCTCCGCCTATGATATGCCTCTGCCACAATTAAAGTGACACAGTACCAAACTACCCTCTAAATACTTATCCTCATAACCATAAATTAGTGTAGCTGTTATCCTTTATCAGAGAAGGTAGTTATTGCACTGAACGATGCTTAACACAGATACTCGTAACTAGTCAAAGTGCAGAGCATATATGACCATGGAGTGTTCAGCACTATCTACAACACACTCCTTCCCTCCACAACTCTCAGGAAACACTGTAGAAGATGGGGTTGAAAAGCTTGTAAGAACTTTCCCCCTGTGCCCATGTGTTCAAGACTTTCCCCCACTTTTTCTTCTATTAAATTCAGTGTATCTGGATGGCTTATGCTCTAAGATCAAGAATTAACAAATGGGACCTCATAAAATTGCAAAGCTTCTGTAAGGCAAAGGACACAGTCAATAGGACAAAACGGCAACCAACAGATTGGGAAAAGATCTTTACCAATCCTACGTCCGATAGAGGGCTAATATCCAACATATACAGAGAACTCAAGAAGTTAGACTCCAGAGAACCAAATAACCCCGTCAAAAAATGGGGAACAGAGCTAAACAGAGAATTGTCAACTGAAGAAACTCAAAGGGCTGAGCAGCACCTAAAGAAATACTCAACATCCTTAGTCATCAGGGAAATGCAAATCAAAACAACCCTGAGATTCTACCTCACACCAGTCAGAATGGCTAAGATCAAAAACTCAGGTGACAGCAGATGCTGGTGAGGATGTGGAGAAAGAGGAACACTCCTCCATTGTTAGTAGGATTGCAAGTTGGTACAACCACTCTGGAAATCAGTTTGGTAGACCCTCAGAAAAATGGACATCATACCTACTACCTGAGGACCCAGCTATTCCACTCCTGGGCATATACCCAGAAGTTGCTCCAACATGTAATAAGGACACATGCTCCACTATGTTCATAGCAG
>CM052722.1:4427231-4479978 GCA_028551405.1 Uromys caudimaculatus
ACAATGGAGTACTACACAGCTATTAAAAACAATGACTTCATGAAATTCGCAGGCAAATGGATGGAACTTGAAAATATCATCCTGAGCGAGGTAACTCAGTCGCAAAAGAACAAACATGGTATGTACTCACTGATAAGTGGATATTAGCTGAAACGTTTGGAGTACCCAAGTTTCACTTTACAGTAACAGCTGGACTGAGAGTGAGGTCCCAGATGGAGGAGTTGGAGAAGGGACTGAAGGAGCTGAGGAAGTTTGCAGCCCCATGGAGGGAGCAACAGTGTCAACTGGCCATACCCCCCCCCCATGCTCCTGGAGACTGGACCACCAACCAAAGAATACACATAGAGGGACCCATGAGGCTGGCCACATATGTGGCAAAGGAGGATCTTGTTGGCCATCAGTGGGAGGAGAGGCCCTTGGACCTGAGGGTGTTAGTCGCCCCAGTATATGGGAATGCCAGGGAGGGGAGTGGGTGGGTGGGTGGGAGATTACCCTCATAGAGGCAGGGGAGGGGGAAGGGGATGGGGTTTTCCAAAGGGGAGACCTGGAAAGGGGAAAACATTTGAAATGTAAATAAAGTATCAAAAATAAAAATAAAAGAAAAAAAGAAAAGCTTGTAAGAGCCAGAGATCAGAGAGGACTGCTTGAAAATGTCTTCTGCAGATGACATGTGGCCATTGTACTCATGAATTCATAGTGGCTGTGGCTGCCTGTATAAGATTGGCACGTGATTAAACCAGTTAACATTCCAGCATAGCTTGTTTAGGGACTCATGCGGAACCAGCCATCAGTGAAAGCTATTGGCAATTGATAACTTCTGGGGGAGGGAGAGTCTATTTTCTTCAGATGTATGGTGTCTTATTCAGGGTTTCTACTCCTGCACAAACATCATGACCAAGAAGCAAATTGGGAAGGAAAGTGTTTATTCAGCTTACACTTCCATGTTGCTGTTCACCACCAGAGGAAGTCAGGACTGGGACTCAAGCAGATCAGAGAGCAGGAGCTGATGCAGAGGCCATGGAGGGATGTTTCTTACTGGCTTGCTTCTCCTGGCTTGCTCAGCTTGCTCTCTTATAGAACCCAAGACTACCAGCCCAGGGATGGCACCACCCACAAGCGCCCTCCCCCCTTGATCACTAATTGAGAAAATGCCTTACAGCTGGACCTCATGGAGACATTCCCTCACCTGAAACTCCTTTCTCTGAGATAACTCCAGTTTCTGCCCAGTTGACACAAAACCAGCCAGTACATATGGCCACTCTTAGGTAGCCCATGCTCCAGTGAATGGTACTATGTCCACATGTATACATGCATTTATGTTTTGACTCAAAGGGTTATTACAAAAAATTACATCACAGATTTATAAAAGGAAATATGTTAGTTATGTTTCTCACTACTATGATACAAGGTCTCTGACAAAAGCAACTTGAAGAAGGGAGGGTTTAATTGGGTTCATAGTTCAAGAAAAAAGAAAGTCTGCCATGAGAAGGAATAGTTTCTCTGGGCAGAAAGGATTAGCAACAGGGCCAAGGTCATATTGTGTCTGTAGTTAGAAAGTAGAAGAAAGGACAGAAAGTGGAGTCGGAGTATATAATCTCAAGGGACACCCCCAGTGCCCCACTTTTATAGATAAGCTTCATGTGGTAACAGTTTCACATCCATCCTTCCATACAGCCCCCAAAAAACTGGGACCCAAGTGTTCAAACACATTGGAGCATGTTTCACACTGAACCCCAACAGAAAAAGAGAATAGAAACAGTATGTTTGAGAAAGAAATACAAAAATGTATAGATAGATATGGAAGTATATCCTGTAGGGAAAACTGATTTTGGATGAGGGAAGTATTTCTTTTCTTGACATAACTGCCTATAGTTTGTATTGGGTTTCTTAGGCTTTTTAAAAACACTAATTAAAAACACCAAGTGGTGATAAAACTAGAATTTATTGAAAATTTTGTTTGTTTTGCCAAACTTTAAATATTATCCAACTATATTTTAAAGCACGCACTTCTTATTCCCCAAGACTGATGTAACTCACCTTCTGAGTCATTAATAGCCATATATAGAGGTCAAAACCAATGAGGTAAAAAGGGATAAGAGGACATCAATTGTTTTGACTCTTGGTGCCCAAGATCAGCTAGTAGCAAAGGACCAGAATATGATATACTGATAAAAGGGTGCCAGAGCTCTAGTACCTTCTGCAAAGAAGATGGTCATTAGGGAGGAGACTGTCCTGCATGTTTCCAAGCAGATCCTCCTACTCAAGCACGACAAGGTCTCAGCCCAGCAAATGACACTGTTTGGTAGGGAAAAAAAATTAAAAGAGCATTGGGACTTCCAACAAATACTTAAAAATAACCACGAAGGAGCTAGACAATAGCAAAAGGAGGTTGTTTTTAACTACTTACATGGCCTTAAATACAGACAGGAAAGTATAACTAAAAATAATCACTAATATTACAAAGTAAAATTCTACCAGCTCCAATGAGAATTCTTAAGCAGACCTGGTTCAGCTGTTGACATAACGCCCTTAAAGCTCTACAGTCACATGATCAGATTTCTCTACTTAATTGAACCTTGCCATGTCTTACTATGGTTTCAATCACTATGATAAACATGAACAAAATCAACTTTGGGAGAAAAGATGTTTATTTCATCTTACAGTGTGTGGGTTTATCATCCAGGTGAGTCAAGATAGAGAGTTAAGGCAGAACCCTGGAAGAAGGAATTGAAGCAAAGGTCATGGAGAAGTGATGCTTATTGGCTTGCTCCCCATGACTTGTTAAGCCTGCTTTTTTATATTAAGCAGGAGCACCAACCCAAGGGTGGCATTGCCTCCAATGATATTGGCTCTCCCTCATCATTGTGTGCAATAGCAGTGAAAAAAGAAACCTTGCATTTTAAGGTGAGTAAGGAAGACAATAGTTTGAAAGGAGGAAAGAGAAGGGAACTTGTAATCATATTTTAGTCTTAAAAAAAAGAAAATGTAGCATAGGCTTGCCTACAGGTCATCTGTTGGGAGCATCTTCTCTAAAACTAAGGTTCCCCCTATCCAACAGGCTATGGCTAATGTCAAATTGGCATAAATCTAGCCACATAATTGATCCTTTGTTAATTCATAACCTTTCCTTTCCTGTTCATACCCAGGACTCCATCACTGACTAATATCAGTATCACAATATAAAGCAGTCCAACATTTAACAACCAATTTTTTAAAGTCCAACATTTAAAAGTCTAAAGTCTCTTTAAAATATTAAAAATATCTCTAAAAATACAAACTTTCTAAAATTGAAAAATTTCTCTGAAATATTCAAAGTCCCTCTGAAAGTCCAAAATATCTCAAAACATTGTGTCTCTTTGAAAGTTCAGTCTCTCAACTGAGTGCCTCTATAAATAAAAATTTACACATTTTCTTACTCCAAGAGAGGAAAACCTGGGCAGTTATAAGCAAAGCAAAACCAAAGTATACTGTGTCAGGAACTTGGTGTCCTGTGTCATGAACTTCGGGTATCCTTTAAAAGAGGACATGTAGCACATATCTCTGAGGTTCAGGCAAGCCTCATTCTATAGTCAGTCCATGCTGCTGACATCTTCAAAATGCTACAACTGAATTGCACCCATAGCCTCTCCTGGGCTCTCCTCAGTGACCCTAATCCTGGCAAGTGTTGACAAGCCTCAACATCTCTCCATAATTCTTTCAATTACTGCACTGTCTACTAGAACAGGGTCTGCAACTTATCCACTGTCATTTCTAATGGCTTTTATTACAACCACTTCAACCCTGCAAAAACTTTTCTGGTAGATCCTCCCTACAGACAGGCTTCTTCCCAGATACCTGTCTCAGTATGTTATGTCACAGGCACAGACAATCATGGCTATGACAAGTACCAGGATAAGCACAGCCCAACTCCACCTTTCTGGGTTAGCCTCTCCACTTTAACCTAGGAGACTGGGCCTACCACCAACTCTTCCCACAGGATCTAAGTCACTGTTTCTCAACCTTCCTAATGCTGAGACACTTGAATGTGATTTCTTATATTGTGTTGACTCCCAACTATAAAATTATATTTGTTGCTACTTAATAACTTTAATTTTTGTACTGTGATGAATTTTAATGTAAATGTTTTCTAATGGTCTTAGGTAACCCCTGCAAAAGAGTCTGTTGACCTTCAAGAGGGCTGAGACACACAGGATGAGAACCACTGATCTAAGAGTTCTCTGGACCAACCCCTACCAAGCTATCCCCATTCATGCAACTCCACTCAACTTGCAAGGTCTGTAACCATGAAATCATTTGTCCAGATTTAAGATTGTTCCTCCCCCTGATGCTTTAAAAACATCTCTAGTAGCCTTTTGGAAACCTCCATCTTCTGTTCCAGCAAAAGAGAGGAGAAATCCACCCCAAAACTCCAATAAGTAGCCAAGATGCTTTATTTCACTTTTCTGAGCTTTATAATATAACTTTTTAAATACAGTTTTTACTATTTGAGAATTTTGTACATCTATATAATATTTGTTTGTTATATGCACACTCCACTTTTTCCAGGCAGCTCATCTCTTTATCTCCTTCCTAAATTCATGTCAATTTTTATACCTCCCTCTAAGTCCATTTAGAGCTAAGTGTTTGTGCAGTGATGTGGGGCCATCCATTGGAATATGAACAACCAGGACCCATATGAGAAAAGATAACGGATTTTCTCTCCTCCAACAGTCACCAACTGTCAAGGGCTCCTTAGCAGGGGGTGGGGCCCCATGAGTCCCTCTTCTATCCATGCTGAACTATTCATTGGCTTCACCTTGAACTTGTACAGCTCTGTGAAGGCAGTCCTAGCTATTGTGAATACAATAGTCTTTTGTGCCCAGAAGACATTGGTTTTCAATAGATGTATCCAGTTCTGTCTTTTGAAATCCTTTTACCTCTTCCTCTTCTGAGGTGTTCTCTGAGCCTTTGGTGTGGGAATGTGATATAGATGTTGGATATAGAGCTGAGCATTCCATAGACACTTATTAACTTCAATTTCACCAGTTTCAAGTCTCTATACTCACAGAGAGAGTAAAACTCATCTTCTCTGTGTGGGAGCTGGAGCTGCAGTAATCTATATGTACTTGTATCTGGAGGTCTCTATGATAAAATTTTATAAGCCATCTCCACTTAGTCACTGTACATCCTATAGGATTCAAGCTAGTTTAGAGAAACCATCTCATAGCTCTTCCTTCAGGGAGGCTCCTTGAAATATGCCTGAATGGTTCTCATCACTTATCTTGGCATACTGTTTCCACTTCTATATGGAAAGCTTAATGCAGTGGTGCTACTCCATTAGCAGCTTATTAATGGTCTTTTTACTAGTATTCCTCTATTCTAGTTAGTTTTCCACTATCATAAGGAACACTTTGACCAATAACAACTTGTGTTTATTTGGCTTACACTTCCATTTCATAGTCTATTTTTCAGGAAACTTGGGTCAAGAATGTGGGGTAGAAATCTCAATGTAAGAACTGATACAGAAGCCCTAGAAGAACACTATTGGCTTGTTCCTTCTCAGCCTGCTTTCTTATACAACCTAGTGTCACCTTTCCAGGAGTGACACTGCCTACCAGGAGGTTGGGTCTCTCATGCCAATCATTAATTAGGAGTATGACAATCTGATGAAGAAACTCAATTGAGTTGGTTTGTGTCAAGTTGATAAAATCCAACAAGCACAAAAATCAACTCCTTTCTGCCTAAAGATGACTCCTTTGTCCTTGCCGAGGCTAACATAACTTCATGTCAAGACAATTCTTTCTCTTTTTTCTTCTAAATATGTGTAGCTTCTAAACTATGCTGCCTCCTGAATGTCTTCACTAACTTTTAAATCATGTTTTACTCCTTCAATCCAATCATAAACACAGTAACAACATTTTTAAGCTGTTAGATACGCTCACAATGAGATGAACGTTTGATGATAATAAATGAGATGCTCCTTCATGCCTTCCCTTTAGCAATATAAGACCCAGACAATACCTTTGCTTGGTACCCAAGGTTCTTCTCTGCCACCTCTTCTATAGTGAAAAAGATGGAATAGGTGGAGGTTGTTAGCTCATAGGGTTGCAGCTCATCCAAACAGAAAGTGTAGGTATGCCAAAGTTTTTGATTAGAAAGATAGTCTTCTGTTTCTATTTTAGAGAAGAAAGTGGACCATTGTTATAGGTTATAAATATTACCTTATCTAAACAAACTTTTCCTTAGGGAGGTGGTATGGCTGATATCTCAGATTAGGAACCATTTGATGACCAGGGTGTCCAGGGTGGTTATACTTTGTATTTGTGTCAACCTGTAGTAAGATAACAATATTATAATGTGGTTTACTGATTTATTTCCTTTTCTTTTCTTCTCCTTTCTTTCTTTCCTTCTTCCTTCCTTCCTTCCTTCCTTCTTTTCTTTCTTTCTTTCTTCCTTTCTTTTTTCTTTCTTTCTGTCTGTCTTTTTGTGAGACAGAATCTCACTATAGAGCCTTAGCTAGCCTAGAACTCACTAAGTAAACCTGGCTACCCTCAAACTTGTAGAGATCCACTTACCTCTGTCTTCCAACTGCTGTTATTAAAGGTATGTGACCCCGTGCCTAGTCTATTGATTTATTTTTGCATTTAGATAGCACAAAGCATAACCATTTGGCAATAGGGAAAACCACTGGGATTCCAATAAATATAAATAGTTATATCTGCATCTGGGTGATCCATACTTTCAGTCTTGTTCTTCTGAAGCCCAGGCTGCCAGGCTCCATACAATCTGTTCCACTGTTGGCCAACCTCTTTGTGTAAATAACTATGTTTCTGTGTTAGGTCAAAATGATTAAAATCCCTGCAGACCCCCATCCACTTTATCCTGGCCAACTATAGAAGCCTAATGATCACTGATACATTTGTATTCAGAATTACAATCACCTATGTAATAAGTCTTAAGGGACCAGGCTACCATTTTGTACATGGGACCAAATTATATCTAGTCCTAACTAACTAGTTATAGGACTCCTGTATGTCGGTTATATTTGTATAACCTGTCTCTTGGTTATATATATATTTTTTTTGTGTGTGTGTGTGTGTGTGTGTGTGTGTGTGTGTGTGTGTGTGTGTGTGAAACTGAAGTGATCAGATTAGTTATTTTCCAGTGTTTTCCGTAATATAGCCTTCTTTCTAAAGAAAGCATTCTTGAGGCTAGAAAGATGTCTCAGCAGGTAAATACAAGTACTACTCTTCCAAATGACCCCAGTTTGACTCAACTGCCTAAATATAGTGGCTCACAATCATTTATACCTCCAACTCCTGCTTATCCAATGTCTTTGGCTTTCTAGAGCACCCTTACTCACATGTACACATTTGTGTGAGCACACACAATTAAAAATAATAAAAAAGTCATTAAAAGTAAAACATTCTTGCATTCACACCCTCAGTGTTTGACAACTTTTAACTGTCAGTTTGGTCCTACCTAGAATTACCGTGGAAGAAAGGCCTACCTAAAGAATTTTCTACATCAAGTCAGCCTATGAGCAGGTCTTCAGAGCATTGTCTTGTTTGTTAATTGATGTGTAAAGACTCAGCCAACAGTGAGTAGCACCATACCCTAGGCAGGATATCTAAAATCTGTATAAGAGAGGAGGAAACAGCATGCAAGCAAGCTGACTTGTACACATTTATTTCTCTCTGGTCATGTCAGTGGATATGATGTGTCTAGATGCTTGTAGTTCCCACTAATGTGATTTTTCTCCTCTGGTAGACAGATTGTAAGCTGGAATTGTAAGAGAAATAAATACCTCCAACCCCACCCCTCACACACATACTCAAGGTGCCTGTTTTCAGGTTATTTTGTAACAGCAACAGAAAATAGTGTGCTACCTTCTATTGTAATAAAAACAGAATCTCAGAAATGACTGACTTGCCTGACTTTAGCTGGTCCATTTTTAAACATCTTGTACAACTTGTGAAAATTACAGCCATAGAAATTATCAGAAATATTCCGTTCCATTTGTAATACCAACTAGGGTCACATGGCACCATTTCTCAGCTATGAAAACCTTCCAGAATTAAAAAAAAATACTTTCATCAGTTTTCAGTGATTTAACCTTGTTGATCTATCATGGGGGGAAATGTAGAAACTAAAGGGCCCAAAATAGAAAGTAAACATGACCATACAATTAGTCCCTGACAATTTGGAGTTACAGCCAATGACTTCTGATGCTTAATATTTGCAATTAAAGCAGAAATCCTAATGATCCCTGCACATTGAACCTAAATGACAAGTTTCAGGAAAGAAATAAGTAAATAAGTAGTAAGTCGTACTACTTAACAAGATAGCCAGAGGTCTACATCCTGTTTTTTTTTTAAAAAAGATGATTTATTCAACATGTAAAAATTTATTTTGTTATGGACCCACATAGAAATCACTAAGAAACCATTTTATCTTCTTTTTATACCATCTTTAACTTCTTTGCACAAATTTTACATTGGTTTTTTTTTTTTTTTACGTTTTAAATGTTTATGAGTGGAAAATTATTTCCTGGAGCATGGATAACTTCTCACTGATATTATTGTAGAAAGTGACTGCCCAGGACCATTGACTGTCCATAGTTCCTCAGAGGAAGGTGGAGACTTGTGAGCTCTTCCTCCATTCATGCTGAAATATTAACATTTCCTGTTGATACAATCTTTTGTAAGGATTGTGTGTTTTGTCACCAGAACTGCAGTAAGTGCATAAACATATCAGGAAACAATGTGTTTGGGACATAGCATGCCACTTCTTAATTGGCCCAGACACTACACAAATGGCTTGTAAGCTAAAACTCAGCAATTCTCAAAAGCATCCCAAAAGAAACCTATTCCCTCTCAGGGGCCTGCTTGTTTCTCTGAGAATGTTCCTGCTATTTTTTTCTGTCTCTATCCCTGCATATGTATTTTAATTTTAATTTTAATTCTGGTATGATAAAAACTTCAACACACCTGTCTCATGACTTTGGCTTGATGTTCATATCATGACAGACAAGGACTGTCAGGGTTGGTCAGAGAGTTGAAAGAGGTAGGAAATTGACATCTCAAAGGTTTCAAGGGAGCTGAAACAACTAATGCGGTGACAGGAATAAAGAGGATGGCAGGTGATGAGAAGGGGAGGCCTTAGAAAAGCTAGCAGGGGAAATCCCATATTTCACAAAGCAACAACTAAAGTTACAAATTATCTTACCAAACTCATGACAATAAGAAATCATGTGATAGAACTAGTTAGATGTGATAGATCACATAGTTATCAGGGGTTTAGTGACCTAATTGATTGGAAAAATCTCTTGGGAGAAGCAGGATGAAACAGAAAGAAAAGAAAGTTCAAAAGTTACCAGGAAATGGGGCTGAAGAGATACATCAACCTTTAAGAGCACTGTCAGAGGCTGTAGGTTCAATTCCCAGCACACACCTGGCAGTTCACAACTGTCTATAACTCCAGTTCCAGGGAATCTGATGCCCTCTTCTGATCTCCATTTATACCAGGCACACATGGTGCACAGATGTACATGTAGACAAATTACACATACATGTAACATTTTAATTTATTTTTAGGAAAAGAATTATATTCTACAAAGCCAAGTGTAATCCCTACATAGACTTAGAAAAAGAGCCAGGAAGAATTTTCTAATCCAGAGCCAATCCCAAGAGCTAGGACAAATCCTTTTAAAAAGCCAGTGAGAAGGATTTCTAGTCTACCAAATACTAATTATGCCCTCACCAAAACTCACATTGAAATGTAATTCTTACTATGTGAAATATGAAAAGAATATAAACTTAATCCAACTATGATATTTAGAGGTGGAGCCTTTAGAAGACATTTATGGTTAAATGAGGCTGTTAGGTTGGGCCCTTAATCCAATGGGAGTATGATTTTACAGGTAGAGGAAAGGAACCCAAGATATGCAGCTGTGTCTTTCTAGCTGATACCCATCAATGCCTTGGAATTCTGCAGAAGAGCACTGACAGATCTAGTTGCTCAATCTTGAACTTCCCAGCCTTCAGAACCATGAATCAAACCTTTTTTCTTCATATCATTCTCAGTTTGTGTCATTGGGATCTAGTAACAGAAAACCAAAGTGCCTTTCAAAAGAAGACCAGGACTCTAACCCAGCTTCAAGGCATATACTTACCCCAAATCATGCAATCAGAATGTATCTGCAAGATGCTTCAGCAGACTATCATCAGGAGTTGGAGTCACCCATGGTTTCCTTAATCAGTACAGCCAGAAGTGAAGACAAAGGCTGCAATGGTGTCTATTGTAGTTCAGGGCAAGAGGTTCAACTTTCTAATGCTACATCTGATCCTATCCAAATAACTGTTGATGAAAAAATGCATAAAGATAGTAAAGGATATTATATTCAATATTGACTTTTTTTATTTT
This sequence comes from Uromys caudimaculatus, assembly GCA_028551405.1. Classification (NCBI taxonomy): domain Eukaryota; kingdom Metazoa; phylum Chordata; class Mammalia; order Rodentia; family Muridae; genus Uromys; species Uromys caudimaculatus. The sequence goes on from CM052722.1 coordinate 4,437,636, forward strand.
AAAAAGTATTAGTACCACTGCAGTGGGATTCCAGAGGGAATGAGAAATGAAATGTATCTAAAACATGACAAATTGTGGTTCATAGCAAAAGGATAGGTGAGGTGAATCAGTGATTAGAATGCTAATAAAAAAACAGGAGGAATAAGGGTACTTAGTAGACTGAACTATCCGGATTCTTCTTTAATATAGGTCAGAGTAGCCTGTTACCTAGTATATTTAGCATGAGGAATTCGGTCATATATCTAAGGGTGCCAGAACCAAGTGGGGAGTTCACTAAATTGATAATAATATTCAAGTTCAAACTGGATTCTCTACCACCAGTTGGGGAAATCTATTGTCAGGTCTACATGTTCAAAGGGCTCAAAGAAGCCGGATTAAAGTCAGGCCAGAGGATTGCTTTCTTGTTACATAATTTTTCTGGATATTTACTAGCTATTATACGCAGATAATATAATTTAAATGACTCTGGGTGATGCCAAGGAGAATAGAGTTAGCATAAATGTACAGGGAGAACTATTTGCTTTGAGAGAGAGTTTCTGGCCATGGGATACTAATAATGTTTAGACTGTTCTCTTAAAGTGTATTGAGGCTTCAAGGGGATCTCAAAAGGGTTTTTGGACAGGAAATGTCACGAACATTTCTGGAATTGAAAGGCTAATTCAAAAGTAGGGGTTTAGCAGGCTGAATTTGCTGAGAGAAGGCTCTAGAGCAGTGATTCTCAACCTTTGTAGTGCTGCAACTCTTTAAGACAGTTCACCAAGTTGTGGTGGCTCCAACCGTAAAATTACTTTCATTGCTACTTCATAACTGTTATGTTGCTACAGTTGTGATGTAAATATCTTTGTGTTCCACTTGTCTTAGGTGACCCAAGTGAAAGGGTTGTTTGACCTGGATGGAGTTATGACCCACAGGTTGAAAACCACGGCTCTAGACAACCGCCCGAATATGCTCTTTTTGCTTTCTTGCAGGATTTCATCTTGATTTTAAGGACAATATACAAGTGATTTGAGGGGTTGAAAGAGGGATTTCAAGATTACTGTGGCTGGACAGTTGGTCAGAGACTAAAAAGCAGCAGGTCTAGCCAGTCTAATTCAAAGACTGTGGGGCTGCTAGTTGCCCCAAGATGTGGTAGCAACTTGAAACAGGATAGCAGCAGAAGATATCAAATGAGTTTCTTAAAACATGTAGGCCAGCATAAGAGAAATCTGACAAGACATTGACTAAGAGATTCATCCAGGCTCCCGACTGGTCTAAGTATCTGTTGATATGGTTAGTCTCTGATCATAAAAGTCAGGAGGAACAGAATGTATGTATGTGGAGAGGGAGATGTAGGAGAGGGTAGGAAATTTTTCATCTAGCTAACATCTCTCGTCTTTCCAATCAAAGCAGTGAGTTTTAAATGTTAGATAGTAAGAAAATATGTTTCCTATAGCTTCCCAATGCACAGAGTGTAGAGAAGTCCCCAAATAGTAATGATTCTCTTTCATATACCACAAGTGGGTATATCCTATTACATTAATTTACAAAGAAAGAAAAAAACAAGATGGCCACCAGAGAGGGCCGCCAAGCCGCAACTGCTATAGTGACGAAGTCAGGGTGCATTGTGACTTATCTCCAGGTTTCCTTTGTGACCTCCCCAGCCCTGGTACTGGTACTGAAGCCTTGAGAACCTGTCCGCCAGACAGATCTAGCTCCTGCTCGAGTCCGGAGCGCGGACAAGTGGCTGCGTCGGCCCAATTCTAGCTTGGCCCTCAGTTTCCCAGTCATGGCAACCTCCACCACCTCACACCGACCCATCAAGGGGATACTCAAAAACAAAAGTTCAACATCTTCAGTGGAGGATTCTTCCCAGCCATCCGGAAGACCAGGCACCCAGGAGTTGCAACGGAAGAAATCACAGAAGTGGGACGAATCCAACATACTAGCAACCCACTATCCATCCTACAAAGACTATGATCTGATGAAGAAGAATGAGCCCGGCAACCCCTATGGCAGCATGCCACACGATGGAGAAGACACCATAAGTGAAGTTCAAGGAAAAGACGCCATGACCTCAGATACCTTAGCGAAGAAACTCGCAGCCTCTGACACTTTGGGGACCAGTTATCAGGGTGAGGAGCAAGAAAGCAGCGGTGCGCATAGTAGCAAATTCTTCCTGGACAAACAAGAAAGGCAACGGCAATTTGAGTTGAAAAGGAAGTTACACTACAATGAAGGATTAAACATCAAATTGGCCAGACAACTGATATCGGAGGAGCTACAATCTGAAGTAGAGGAAGATGAAAACCAACCACGTCTACTTTCAAATTATTGAAGAAAAGACTACTACAGAAGAAGCTCCGACAATTGAACATCTAGAAATTTACCATCAAATGCATATAAGATCTGCAGTTGCTGCTGCCTTTGCCGCTGTCTTTCTCTATACCACCGCTGCTTCTTGCTTCTTAGAACCCATGGTCTTAGTGTGACTCTACTTGTCCATTTAACTATTTAATGGTGTTTACTGGTCATGCAGGAATTAAATGGTAATCTTAGAAAATATTGAATTGGCTTAAACATCTATCTGTTGTGGATGTGGCTTCATTTCTTGTGCCAATAGTCCTCAGCTTCTTTTCTTCTTCTTCTCTTCTCCTTCTTTCTTCTTCTTCCTCCTCCTCCTTCTCCTCTTTCTTTCTTCTTCTTTTAGTTAAAAATCTCCTTGAACTAACTTTAGGTTGATATTTAGTTGTGGGAAAGAATGCAAGAATGAAAACCTGTGTACCCCTTATTTAGTTGATATGCTGGAAATGGTAATGAATAGTGCCCTTTTTAGAGTCACATTGGTTCTCCCCTTCTAAAATTTTGTTGTTTGCTGACTGATAAGCAAGGTACTGAAGAGAGTCAATGGTACAAAGGTACATTTCTAGCAAGTGGGACATATTTACCAAGTAGAGGCATGTGTCAGAGGTTGTTGCCAGTAACTGGGGGAGAAAAATGAGGCACAGCCTAGGGTTCTTGCAGGGAGAGTGTCATCTTGTTTTTCAAATGATGTCTACTAAGGCTTTCTGCAGGGGATGCTTCTATTAAAAGGGGGGCCAACATTCTGGGTAGGATTACATACTGATTTTAATTAAAATTGGTTTCCAGATGCCTAAAGGATGAGCACCAATTTTCAGAAGAATAATGTCTCCAAATTTCCTGTTGACCTGAAGCTGAAGACAAAAAGAGTTGGAGAGATAGTCCGGTGGTTAAGTGTATATACTGCTCTTGCAAAGGGTCCAAATAGTGTTTCTAACACCCATATTGGGTGATGCACAACTACCTGTAATTCCATTTCCAGGAGATTAAATGTGCTCTTCTGTTCTCATGCACCTACACACAAGGCGATGCTTATACTATTGTTTGCACAACATGGCACAACACAGTACCATGTCAATGATCAGGAAAATATGTGGGCAAAGAAAGAGAAGGACAGAACCTTTAAAATATAAGTTTGATGACAAGTACTACCACTCATTTCTTATAGACATTTTGATCAAATTAACACTACTACTTATAAAATCTGTAATTGGAAAATTCAGTTCACACATGTAGGATGCTACACTCAATATCAACATACATTCAAAGAAAGGCAAAAAAGGCCGGTTGAGTTTCAGCAGCCCAAGCTACATGTGCAAGAGGCTTTTGAAGGGCTTAAGAATATAGGTTGCAAACGTCTGGTAGAAACTGAAAAATTCTTGTGTGTCAGTGTGTGATGTCTATGTCTATATATGTGCATGGGAAAAGCTGCTTCAGGTATTCATATCCACAAGCATAAACATAGTTCTCTAATAGAAGATTATACATTATTAGTTCCTAAAAATTATAAGAATTGTTATCATTGTGTAGTCAGAGCATTTTTGCACTGCTGAACCTGTCTATGCATACTGGGTACTAAACAGTTTATTCTTCCCGAAGAAACTGCTTTTTCTTAATCTTCCCCCTCCCCTGTTTTAAAGCAGACTCTTTAAAAGGTACATATGAACCTGGTTTCCATAGCAATTGCAAGCATCAGTGATAACCCAGAGCTTCTAAGTTGTAATATACAGTCTGCCCTATTAATGAGTTTCAAACTGCATTTCCATGAGACAACGGCTCAGTCACTGATAGATAAGGTCAGACCCCATCTTCAAACTTTAAATTAAACCAGGATAGATCAAAATGCAGCAGAGGGAGGAGTGTCCTTTTGGGAAAGTGTTTTAAAAAATACACTCTTTTTGGAGGGAAAACGGTCACTTTTGTTGTTTGTAATACCCAGATGGAAAAAAAAATCTAAAACATATGCCTCTTCAGGATTATTAAAGAATACCATCATTTTCTTAAGTCATTTGTGGCTGAGTTTCACTCTAAATATCTCTGACTCTCAGTCACAAAAGAACAAACATGGTATGTACTCACTGATAAGTGGATATTAGCTGAAACGTTTGGAGTACCCAAGTTTCACTTTACAGTAACAGCTGGACTGAGAGTGAGGTCCCAGATGGAGGAGTTGGAGAAGGGACTGAAGGAGCTGAGGGAGTTTGCAGCCCCATGGAGGGAGCAACAGTGTCAATTGGCCTGACCCCCCCCCCCCCGGTCCTCCTGGAGGCTGGACCACCAACCAAAGAATACACATGGAGGGACCCATGGTTCGGACCACATATGTGGCAGAGGAGGACCTTGTTGGCCATCAGGGGGAGGAGAGGCCCCAGTAAAGGGGAATGTCAAGGTGGGAATATGGGAGCGGGCGGGCAGGTGGGTGGGAGGTGGAATTCCCTCATAGAGATGGGGGAGGGGGAAGGGATAGGTGGTCTCCAAAGAGGAGACCAAAAAGAGGAAACATTGGAAATGTAAATAAAGTATCAAAAATAAAAAATAAAATAAAAAAAATAAAAAAGAAAATCACACAATTACTAATCTATTGCCCCAAGAAGGGCAAGTGTGATCATTAATCCTAGCCAGGTTAGAAGTAATTCAACCTTAATGATAACATCAACTTATTCATGCACTATATGCTGAGAGCTTGTGCCTACATTGAAAGACTTCCCAGTTGACTGGTATGTTCAGCCATTTCTACCCTAACCAGGAGTGCTTTCAAGACTTTCCTACATCTCTGGCCTTACTAAGGCCACTCCATTTTCTCAGAATCCATACCTTCCTGTTTTCATTGGGTATTTCATTCAGTCTTCTGCATTCAGTACAAACCCCTCCTCAAACACACAAGTTAGGATGGTCAAGTATTTGCCCTGGCAAAGGCAGAAGAGTATAACTGGAAGTAAATGTTTTAGACTCAAAGAATCTGAGTTGGAATCTATGTCTGTCACAGGCCAACTGGATCACTCAAGAAAGAGAAAGCACTTCACCCATTGGAGCTTGTTTCCTCACAACTGCATGAGGACAACACTGACCGTGCCTCCTGTGGCTGGTTGCTGGGATGATGAAAAGAAAAGGTGTTAGTAAAACACATGGTTTCTATTTAATATCCAATAGATGGTAGTAGATATTGTTATTCTCCTCACCTGCACACATGTCTGTGCTTCTGTTAATCTGCTGATCATTTCCATGACAGTGCTAAATATTTCTAAAGTTACTTATTTTTTCTCACTGGACAGAGCGTCTTTTGTGTACAAGAGCTATGCCCATGGGTCCAAAGTCTCTGAGAATAGTGTCATATGCCAAATCCATATCGTAAGGTGAACTGAGAGGATGAGCTTGAACATATTTCACCCCTGTTAAGTTGGATCCCACAACCCATCTGCTATTAGTCAAATACAATTTGTTCTCTGATGGTACCGAAGCTGAAGTGTCAGAAGCCTTTGGGGATAAAGGTGAAGACAAAGAAAGGGGTAGGGAGTCTCAAAAGGTTACTCAAAGCAGTGACATTGCATCAAGTAATCTTTCTTTTGAGGGTGTCCTTGATGTTTTGCATCGTCTCTAAGTCTGCAAAGCAAGAAGTAAAATGGGAGGAGAGTAAGCAGTGTTGAGATGTAAAGCCAAACTACAGTTTAATTTTCAAATACATTGAAATTTCTAGGACACAGTCAAGTTTAGGAAAGAAAGGCATTAATTCTGTCTCATCCAAAGCACAGGTAAGACTCATAGCATCATTTATAGTAACACATGGCACTTTACATTCTCAGTGCATTTCTAATTTTTACTTTCTTTCCTTCTGAACTTATTATTAGATGCTATTTGATGTAAACTGCAAGTTTTTATGAACTGAAAGTAAAGGGAACTTACTGACCCTTTATTCTCACTGCTTCAACTTATCACCCCATGTTCTCTGTCTGGGAAACAGGGAATATCAAAATACCACCCTAGGGATAGAAAGCCACTAGGGAGCTATGTTTGCCTACAGCCACATGCTTTCTATATGGGAGACATAAATTAACTATAAGCTCAAATATACTCGTTCTTGTTTGGAGACAGTTCTTGTGCTTTGAGCTGAGAAAAGCCTTCCTGTGGAGTATGTCCTTTTGTAGAAAACCTGACCTCAGCCATCTGATTCTACACAAATAGCCCAAGAGATAAAATCAAGTAACGTCCCTTGAAAAGAGCGTACTTTCTCATAGGAAATACTTTCCCCTGTTCCTGTGTGCATTATTCCCAGCATGCCATGCTTTATAATAAATACATGCTATAGAGAAACAGAACCACAGGGGTGCATTCTAAGAAAAATTATCCCTCAGAGGCAGTGAGGCCCTCACATCAAAGTCAAGTGAGTTTACTTAACCTTATTTCATGAACATAAGTCTGGGGTCATTTGAACTAGTTGTATTTGAATAGTTAAGAATTTGGCATTTCACCATCATGTTAGGCAGTACATTTCAAAATATCATTTGTCCTTTCTAAGACTAGCCATTCCAGATGAAATATAAGTCGTTAGGAGATAGACTCTAGTTGTTTATATCAGGCACTGCAAATGACTGGGTCAAGCTCTACATTTTGGCTTATTATTTTAAGCCTAGTGCTTATACACTTTCCCACTTGACATATCAGCAAGATTGAATAACTGCCCATAGTGGAAGATCTTTTTCTGGAATTGTTTTAGAGCTGAAGTGGAGAACTAAAGACCCTGGTAAGTGGTGCTAATATGTCATTCAGTCAACATACCATAAGGTATGTATTTGTTGTTTTTCTGTTGCTGTGATAATGTGCATATGAGCATTATTACACATATGTGCATTACTACAACGGTTTATTTATTTATTGAAGAAAGGGTTTATTCGGGCCTCTAGTACCAGTGTAGTAAGACTTCATTATAGCAGGAAAGCATAGCAGTAAGCAGCATCATGGTAACTAGAAAAGAATCTAAGTGTTGACATCTTAAACCCCAAGAACAAAGTAAATAGATAAAGAAAAAAATAACCAGAAGTAGGCTAAGGCCTTAACCTCTCGAAACTTACCACAAGTGACATACTTCTTTGACCAAGAGACACACTTCCTCATAATACCTCCAAATATCCCCCAAATGGTACATGCAACTACTGACCAAGAGTTCAAATACATGAGGCTATGAGAGAACATACTCATTCAAACCAACAAAAGACATAAAAGGCTGGAACTGCATTTTTGAGAGGAGAGGAGGGTGGTGACTATAGAAAGTGGAAGACTAGGTTATTGCTTGATGGTCAAGTGTGGGGCAGTGATCTGTGACAGGCAATCTGACACCTGGTTGAGCACAGGCATAAAATCTGGGCGACTCAGCGGAACAATCCTCAAGGGACTGGAAAGCTTTACACCAACGCTCCCGGGAAGCTTTTGGCTCCAGTCCCAGTCACATACCACCCCTCCTCAGGTAGAGGCATGGCCACACAGCCCCAAGCCATCCCGATGTTAATGAGACACCTAGAGGCTTAGCCATGCCCCTTCCTAGTTACTATATCTACCTTGCCTCTCCCAGAAGGGCGGGGGTACAATTCCATCCACGCCACTCCACACGAAAATAAACATCTTAGAATTAGGGACTGTCTCTTCATCTGAACTCGCCGTAGGAAGCGAGGGATCTGGCCCTTGATTAAGGAGCTGCGTCTTATCTCTCACTGAGGGCTTCCCAGCACTCCCAGACAATACCCATTCACCCAAGCCTAAGCAGCTAGCTCGGCACCCCAAGCCACTGAAACCAGGTCTCAGCGGGAACCCCAGCAGCTGCACTCCGGCTAGCCTGTCTGTGGCACCCTGCGGCGACTGTGGTGCCCTGTGCTAGAGAACCCACGGAGATGGCTGCCACATATTCCCCGAGAATGGCCCCCTCCCCCATCCACGGGCAGAGCCCGCAAAGGCTTCCCACAGACTCCACCTGCCCGTTGGACTGTGTGGAAAGACACGGGGCCATTTCCCATGTGTCTCCTGTCCCACCCAGAGCCACAGCACCTCGGGACAGACACGTGGGGCTTCTTTCCAGCGTGGCAGGCTTGTTCCAACAGTCAAGTAGTAACACAAGTATCTGATGTTGATGATACTGTTTGATATTCATGAGATAACTATCTGTAAGTTAATGGGCTTTATACTCTCTGGGCAGAATTGTTTGGATGTCTTAGATAGAATGATGGTAAGGGCAAAGGTGTTACTTTTTTGACAAAGAGGGATTGATTTCTTGAGAGAGAGGAATTTAAGCAAAACAAGCAAGCAAGCAAACAAACAAATAAGCAAACAAAACAAGAATCAGACTCTAGCAGAGTCCCAACATTTCTTTAGTTTTTAAATATACAAATAGATTATAAATGAAGATAAGTGATGAATTAGCATCTAGGAATAATTCAAGGAGCCTCCCTGAGGAGAGAGCTGTGAGATGGTTTCTCTAAACTAGCTTGAATCCTATAGGATGTACAGGGACTGAAAGGAGATAGCTTAGAACATTTTATCATAAAGACCTCCAAATCCAAGTGCATATAGACTACTGTAGCTCCAGCCCTCCAAGAGAAAATGAGTTTTACCCTCTCTGTTGGTACGGAGACTCGCAACTGGTGAAAGTGTGGCTAATAAGTGTCTATGGAGTACTCAGTCTGTTGTAAGTGAAAGTGGGGTGGATTTTATATCTGTCTTGCTGGAACAGAAGATGGAGATTTCCAAGAGTCTATCAGAAATATGTGGTTGAAGCTTCAAGGGGATGAATAGTCTTAAATCTTGGCAAATGATTGCCTGGTGACAGGCCTTGCAACTTTACTGGAGTTGTATGAATGGGGAGACCTTGATAGGGTCTGGACCAGAGAGCTCAGATGAGTGGTTCTCATCCTGTGAGTAGCAAACCCATTGGAGGTCAAACAGACCCTTTCACTGGGGTTGACTAAAACCATGGGAATACATAGATACTTATATTACAATTCATCACCATAACAAAATTAAACTTTTGAAATAGTGACAAAAATAATTTTATGGTGGTGGGTCATCACAAGATGAGGAACTGCATTAAAGGAACTCAGAATTAGGCAGGTTGAATACCACTGGCTTAAATCTGGTGGCAAGAATGTGAAGTAGACCCATGCTCCTAGATTAAAGTGGGGATGTGATCTTAGAAAGGTAGAGAGTCAGTCTGTACTTAATCTTGGTACTAGTTACAGTCTTATAACTCCATGTTATAACATAACACACTGAGACAGGTAAGGAGTGTCTGGGTCTAGAAAGTATACTGTCTGAAGGGAGAGTCTACCATAAAAACCTTCACAGGGGATGAAGTAATAATAGCTTGTTTTAGGCTCTATAAGGATACCTCTGGTCTGTTTATAAAATCTAGATCTAATGCTTATCTAGTTTCTTGAAGAATGTATAAAGCATGTTAAAGGGTGGTTAGAAGTGGGTTGGGAGCTAAGTAACTTGGCATAGAAGCCACAATACCTGTTTAGCTTGCAATCACCTTAGTTGTTAGACTCACAGATATCAGAATGGTACTTTGGCTCAGCTTTGAAATGTATAATGGCCACTTGGCTGGAAGTCAAATGGTTTCTGGAGAATCAAAACTTCAGAGGGCATGTTTAATACTGAGGGCCATGAGAACACCCTACAGATGACTGCATGAATGTGGCTTAAATAGAAAACCTTAGGAAAATCTGTATAAATGTCAACACTTATTCATACCTAGCCCTATTGGAGAGTACTACAGAGAGCAGCTAGTTCTGATTTGAAGGCTGGCATGTGATTACCTAGAAAGGACTCAGTGTCTTTGACCACTGTAGCACTATTGTATGAGTTGAAAGCCTTTGGTCTGACACCATAAAACCTTTCCCATGCATGAGTTAGGTGTCCTGGGGTTGGAAAGTAGAGAATTGTGTAGATATAATTTAATACTGTGGGGATTATATGTAGTTTCTGTACACTAGAACTGGCGATAGTCCTTAGGGGTTAGATCTGGCAGTAAGGTAGTGGGATTTCAAGCTTGGCAAGGTATTACCATGAGCTCTGGATTTTGTAAGATGGGAGTCTGGTGCATTATCTAACACCTAATAGAAGGCTCTGAAACTGTTTCAAAGACATGGTACAATTCTTTTAAGTAGCTAAATCTGATCGCTTTAATGGTTGTCTATAGTAATTAAGAGCTTTAAGTCCCCAGCTGAACAAGGTCTATTTAAGAATTCTGGTTGGGGCTTATCTTGTAATATTAGTATTTTTTTTAATTATCCTAGTTTTCTTTCCTGTTGCTGTGATAAAATAGTCTGACTAAAGTAACTTAGTAGAGAAAGGATATATTTTAGCCCACACTTCAGTGTTAGTGTCTGTCATAATGGTGATATTACTACATCAATAGTCAGAAGAGTAATAAATGTTTACTGCTACTGACTTTTGTTTCTTTCTACTTATACAATTTTAAATCTCATGCTTCTTGGCCAGTTTCACCCACAATCAAGAAGGATCTGTGTCCATCTTGTGTGACTGTGTCATTTAATATAATCAAGATAATCCTTTGCAGACATTCTAAGAGATGATTTTAGGCTTTATCAAGTTGATAATTAACCCTAATTATCATAGTTATAATTTCCTAGTTAATATTTATGACCATGTAGGTGGCCCAAACCTTTTTGCGATAGTCCAGTGAGGCTCCTAAGGGTGGCTACTCTTAGAGACTTCAGAAGAGTCCCTTGGCTCCTTTAGCTTTTCTTTATCAATTATGTTATCTGCTAAAATATCCTGCTAATTATATCACTTTGCTTGAAAAGATGTGAAACAATTTCCGCTGTAGTGACTTTTAGTAGAATACTTGTTGGTTAAAAGCAATGATGGTTTGAATAGGGTATGTCCCACACAGGTTCACACACTTGAATGCTTGGTCTCTAGTTGGTGTCCTTGTTTAGAACCCTTCAGTGTAGTCTGTCTTGAGGAAATACATCTCTGTGAGTGGTCTTTGAAGGCCAACTGATTAACATCACTTCCTGTTTTCTTTCTCCCTCATTACTGTGTGTGGTTGAGAGTTTCCAGTTTCCTGATACTATGCCTTCCTCACCACTTTAACCTTCTGGAACCTAGCACCAAAAATAAACTCTTCTATGAGTTACTTTTGGTCATGGTACTTTATCACAACAACAAAAACAACAACATTTAATATGGAAGTTGATACCAGACACAGTGGGGTTGTTGCTGTGAAGAACATCATTTTGTTGTGGAAGACTTTGCCACTTTGGACTAGAAAAGTGGTTGAATACTATATACAGAGCTTAGTGACTTGTTCTATTAAGAACCTGAAAGACAGTAAGATCGAGAGCAATGCAGACAGTGGAGGCTCAAATCATGAGGATTCAGAAGGGAACAAAGACTACATATTAGCAATTGAGCTAGAGGCCAGTCATATGATATTTTGGCAAGAAATCAAACTACATTCTGCCTGTGTCTTAAAAACTTCTCTGAGGATAAATTAAAATAAATGACTAATTTCTTTGGCAGAGCAAATTTCAAGACAGCATTACGTGTCTGTGGAATGGTTATTGCCGATTAGTTTTGAGCAGATCAACGATGAAAAAGACCACTAGGAAATAAGTTGTCAAGTTGTGTACTGAAAAGAAAGCTATAATTTTTAAAGAGATGAGTGCCATTATAAAACAGTTCACTGCTCATGACCCTACATGAGGTACAATGGGTTTTCTTCCTTCTAGAAAGTAAGTAACTGCTGATGGAAATTTCAGTTCAGTATATATATATATATATAAACAGTTGCTAACATTGTCCAATGAGGGTCAAATATCCATCCCAACCTGGCAGCCTAATAAGACAGTATTATCAACGTGGCATTAATTTTAGTAACAAGAAAGATAAAAGATTTAGGTGCAATAGATCTTTCCTCCATGGTTTCAAACAGTTACTAATATTAGGCAATGTGCCATTGTGATGTGTTTTGGATTTTATTTTTGAAGAAAGCCCTAAGAGTCCATTCTGTGAAGCTTTAAAAGTAAATTCTGGGTTGTGATAGAGGCACCAAAACATTGGTGATGCCAGATTTGTGAGACCTCTGCCAAGTACAGCTGTATACGGGGAGTAGAACCAGCACAAGAAGAGATGTGTGGTTCATTAAGCAAATCTGAAGGAATGGAACCATCTAAATCCTTTGAAACCAAAACCCCAGATTCCACACATGGAGATTTAAAAAAAAAAAAAAAGTTGGTTTGCCTGGTGAAGTTTCTTACTATATTCTCATCCCCGATTTTTAGAATACAAATGTATTTTCTGTGCCATTGTATGTTGGAAGGATGTAATTTATGTTTTCAGTTTTACAAGGGATCACAGTTAAGAGATTGCCTTGGATCTCAGAGAACCTTTGTATTGTGAAGTTAGACTAAATGCACTTGCATTATGATAAGGAGATGTCCCCATGGTAGCCAAGGACCTGAATGTAGTGGTTTGAATGAGAAATGTCCCCCATAGCCTTATAAATCTGAATCCTTGGTCCCAGTTGCTTGCATTGCTTAGAGAGGTTATGGAACAGTTGAGAGTTCAGGATTGATGGCGGAACCACATCACTGGGAGTGGACCTTGAGGGTTTCTAGGCCTATCCACATTTTCTCTCTCTCTCTGCTTCTTATATATGGTTGAGATATAACCTCATGGATTAGTGCACCTACCACTTGCTGCTTTGCCTTCATTACCATCATGGCCTCCTACATTCTGGTACTTTTAGATAAAAGCTTTCTTTTGTAAATTGTTTTTGGTTATGGTATTTTATCACAGCAACAGAAAAGTAAATAACATAGAGATTAACCTCTAAGAATTCCATATTTTCTCTGATAATACAGGGTAGATGACTTCCTGGAGATGTAGGACCATTCTTGAAGAGGTTCATTACACTCTGGTACTATAGGAGATAGTTAACCTTGAAGAGTAGTATTCTAGTTTCACTCCTTTTTATGCAACAAAATACCCTGATAAAAAGCATCTTATGGTTTAGTGTCTTACAGGCTGTGGTTCACTGTAGCAGGAACGTTAAGACAGCAAAATTTTAAAACACCTAGTTACATCACAACCACAGTTAAGAGTTATGCTGGCTAAACCCTAACAACAATCACTAAACATCTGTCCTTATACCCACAGATGAGTGTAGTCTTCACCCTTCATCGAGAAAACTCCTCTTTGAAACAGATAAAGACTGCAACAGAAAAACACAACCAATCAAAATGCAGAGTTGTGAGCCTTGCCCCAATGGCTACATCTACAAAATATTCCTGCATGTAATGTCCTGGAAGGGACTCTGGACAGCTTGAATTTGGCAAACATGGCTCTGGCTGGCCTTGCCCTTCTCTGTCATTCCCTCTGTCTTTCTAGACGCTATTAGATTACATCCCTAAAGCTAGCCCCAAGGTCTATTCCTTATTTGGCCAATCCCCCCTTCTGAGGCTGACTACCAAGGTGTATCTTTCAAAGAATTGAAATCCAGCTATCAAAAACCTCCTTGAGCTCACCTAATTAACATGTTCAATTAAAATTAAACACCTCATCTTAACATAGGATTTCCCCTTGTACCTTTATAAGTTGCCATTTTCTTAAGTGCCAAGTCTCTCTTCTTTTTATCCAGACTCAGTCCTTTGTCCCTCTAGGACAAATATCCCTTTGTTTCCTTCCTCTTCTCTCTTGTCTTCTATCTTCAGTCTTTGTCCATTATTCCCTGTTCTATGTCTCTAAATGGAAAATAAATTTCCTTTGTACTGAGAACTTGGTCTTGGTGATCCTGAGACAATACTTTTCGTTTCCCTAAGAACATGGTAGAATACGGAGTAGAAAAACTAAGAGCCAGAGGACAAAGGAGTTTTCTGTGAAAGTATGTCTCATAGTAATATCAGAAGCTACACCCATAATCTCCAGCATGACTGCCCAATGCTGAACAAATATAACACCAAGGGACATGCCATTGGATGAGGCAACACCTACAAGATCTCAAATCTACACAAAGAACTATAGGCAACTGGGGAAAGCTTGGAGTTGGGAGAGATGGTCTTCTCCAAGGAATAATATACCAATTGATTTTTCAGTGCTAAAGAAAGCCCTTCAAACATACATAAAAGTTTCCTTATATGTACAGAACAGGTTATATTTAGGAATGTATATGTATATACATATATACATATATGCATGTAATAAACAATTAGTGAAAAATTAGAGGACAAGAACTTGAAAGACAGGGAGATGTATTTGGGAGGGCTTGAAGGGAGAAAAGGAAAGAGGGAAATATTGTATCTCAAAAATAAAATCAAATAAAAGAACAAGGCAAGGAAGACAAAAGAGCTGTTCTGGGTAGGTTTTTTGTTTGTTTGTTTGTTTGTTTGTTTGTTTTGTTTTGTTTTTATGTCAACTAAACAATCTAGTGTCATTTGGAAAGTGGGAGCCTCAACTGAGAAAATGCCCCTATGAGACAAACACACAGGCTAACCTAATAAAGACCATCCTTCACTGGGTCTCTTTTCTGAGGTGAGTCTAGGTTGTGTCAAGTTGGCAATTAAAGCTAACTAGAACAGAGGGTAAGGGAGAAAATATAAAGAGTCTCTTAGACTCTTTAGCATCTTTGTTTCTGGCCTCTAATTTGGCTTTTGAACACCCAGAAAGTTGATTACCATACTTCAAGAATCAATGTGCCTTAAATTTTAGTACTATGATGGATGTTTAAATAATCTTGATTTTGTTAAGATTCAGTGTTTTAAGAAGTTAAAAAGCTAACCAGCATACACAACGGAATTAAGCCAGAGCAGAACTTTGTACCTAGGAATAATTAAGGTCATTGCTCTGATAAATATCGTATGGCTTTTATGCCTTTGTGTTATTTTGTGGAAGAGTTTGGAATTTGGGGCTAGAAAAGCCTCTTGAGTACTGTGGGATGAGATTAATGAGCTGTTGTTATGGGAGCTTGTAAAACAAGAATGCTAAGAGAAATGCAGATAGTGGAGGCCTGGCTCATTGGGGTCTTAGAGTAAAACAAAATCATCTCTTAGGGAGATATCTGTGGAATATGGCATTTAAGGTCTTTAATGTGCGGAAAGAACAGGAAAGGATGGAAGGGACTTCCCATGATAGATATACAAGCTTTTGGTAGCAACCCTGAAATCACTTTCTAAGACTGGGAACCAATAGACTTTATATGGAGCTTGCTTCAACTCTGGCAACACTGGTTACTTAGCAAAGAAATGCCCTTCACCTCACCTGTGGCCAAGAACCTACCCAAACTATGAACAGACAGAAAACTGATGACTACTCTACTCTGCCTTGCAGAGGTAGATCAGTCCTTTGTTTCTCCTCTTGGCTCTTCTGGGCCTTGTGGATGAAGATTGATACTGCCCTGAGACCTCAGCCCCCAACACCACCATCAATATTACCAAGGACAAGTCTAGTATAATTCTGTCCATATAGACATCAAGTCTCTGTCATTTGAAATAGATTCAGGGGGTACTTTATATGTTCTGCTTATTCTGGTAAAACTTATCCTTCTCAGATCTCTATGACCAGTGTCAATAGCTGACCTAACATCTCAGAGTTCCAGGCCTTCCTCTCTTTTTCCTCTGAGGCCACCTGATCACTCAATCCTTCCTTGTTATGCATTGTCCAACATCATTATTGGGTAGGAATATCATGGATAAATTATGCATTCCCTTTTCTTTTAATCTGTCTCCTTCAGGAATTTTCCCTCTCTTTCTAGCTTCTGAAGTGCCTCCTAATCTACTGGCTGATACTAATGCTTTACAGACTTCCGTAGTGACCCAAAAGTATGGGACAGTTTCTCTCCTGCAATGGCTTCCCTTTATCAGCCATTATGATCCTTCTCTAGGACCCTCCCTCCTACCCCCATTTCTTTCAATACCATATCCCTTTAAAATATAAAGAAGGCTTAAAGCCCATTCTACAATGCCTTTTTAGTAGTGGTACTCTTAAGCCCTAAACCCCCCTATCTTGTCAGTCCTTTATACTAATAAAAACCAGGGAATGGGCATGGCAGTGTGGGGACAAATGAGAGGGCCTATCTTTGCTATTTGGAGAATGGCAACCTTGCCTATGGGCATTAGCTACAGCTTCCTCATTGGCCCAGGAGGTCAAGCTCACTTTTCATTGCTCTCACCCTCTGTCCTCTCACCAGACCATCTCAAAATTATCCTCTCATACAAAAGCTCCTATACTTTGTCCCCTTCTAAGCTTCAACTTTCACCACATTAGTGCCTTAGAAAATCCTGATATCTTCTTGATTCCAGCCCTCTTCTCAAGCCTGCTACACTCCTTCCCATGGTCACCCATATGTTCATCTATTCCTGTTCTTGCTGACAGGGCTGCTAAAGATGCCAGCAAACATTCCTAACTTCTATTTGACTATTTGTTCTACCAAGCTTAACTCCTACATACTCAGAGAACCAAGGCTATAGAGTTGTTGTGGGTCTCCAAGGTTGGCTCTTTATATGGGGCAGGCACTGTCTCCCTAGCACTTGAACAAAGTCTATCCTGACAGTTATTCACAAGTCCTTTCAAATTGTTTCTTGACCTCCTACTGCTTCTTCCAAACTCTCTTCTTCCACCCCAGCCTTCCAGCCCTTGTTAAGGATATCAGCCAGGAATGCTTCACTTGCAAGCAAACCTCCTGTCAAAAGGCCTTGAAACACCCTCTTTCCTTCAACCTATACCAAAATCAGCAAGCCCTGGTCTAACTTCCAAAAACAGGCACTCACTTTCTTCTTCAATGAAGAATATTGTTACTATGTGAACCAGTCTGGCTAAGTGGAAGAGAGGATTGAAAACATACAAGATGGCTTACAAACCATTATGACCTCCAGGGCATGACTCTAATATGGAATTCTCACTATAGTCCTCTCTGACACTCTGGTTCCTGCTATTCCTCAATCCACTAGCCTCTATCCTTCTCATAATAATTATGGGATAATCATTAGAATAATAAAAATAATGAGAAAATTAGTATAAAATATGTAATAATATATGATGATATATCATATATAATATTGTAATTTTGTATATATTATAAAAATTTGTAATATTGTATATATTATATATGATATGTACATTCTATAATAATATATAACATATAATATTTAATATATTATATATGCTATATTGCAATAAATATCAAATATGTAATACATTTATAATATATTATAATGTGTTATATGATATATACTATATATTATAAAATATATTTGTGCATTATATATTTACATATTATATATTACATATTATGATATAAACCTAATATGCATTATAATATAATAATAATGAGAGAATAATAATTCTCTCCTCAGGTTTCTTCACAAAAGAATTCATGAAGTAACCTCTCAGTAAACCAGATGTATCTGATAGAATTTCTTATTATTGCCTGCTGGCTTAAGGTCCTGCTTTGGGCCAGCATTCTAGACTCCTCAAGTCCCCAATCAGCAGAAAGTAGCCAGAGGACTACATTGCCCTCTTATCATCAACAAAAGACTGAAACGTTAGGTTCAAAGTGGATCCCCAAAGTATCAGTGCTGGTGACAATATCCTAAACAGAAGGACTCTGACCAGGTAAACAGAGGGATTGTTATTGGGTAACAGAACCTTGAGCACAGCACACCTTGGAAGGTAGTTTCTGCTAATCAGAAAACCTGATCTCCTATGGTAAGTTCCTGTTTACCAGTAAAAACAGTGGTCAATACTTTGGTCAAGGGCACCTAGTGTCCAAGTAATCCAAACAGCCTGTATAAACCCAAGGACACTCCTCACCCCCACCTTGCTGACTATCATATAAAATCTGCATGCTTTCCTGCCAAGTTGCTGTCCTTTATTCTTGGAGGCAGCCTGCAGTTTGCTCTGCCAATACACTTTTCTTCTCACCAGAGAGTGGATCAGTTTTCTGTTTTCACTCTGCTGTCACTTAAAATAATTTCAAAAAAAAAAAATCCAACAACAATAAAAGTGAGACCTACCTAGATGTAGATGACTAGGACAGGTCCCTGGGTTATTTGCCTAAGGTCATTTCCTGTCCTCTTTACAGTATATGCTTCCAGTACACAATAAAATAAACAGCCTTCCACTGCACATGCTCTTGATGTGTTGATGTTCAATCAAATGAGTTGAAGCCAGAATAAAATAAACTCTCTGAAACTGTGAGCCAAAATAAAAATACCTCCTATTTTTTTTTCTGTCAGGTATTTCAAAAACAAATGTGTGGAATCAAGTAATCCAAGGAATTTTTATTAAACAAAAGTTAATGGAGAAAAGAATACTTGCTACTCTATACTATCATATGTTGGGTGTATATAAAATCATTTTTAATTTTTATAGGAGACTATAGTCATGAGATAATGGACTTTTAGGGAGAGTTTAACATTTTAAATTTGGACTGTGATTTACATTAAGCCAAAAATGAGAATTTTGTGCCAACATGTTAAAAGTTATGGCTTCAAGTCATATGTTTGAGTGTCATGTTGACAAGGGGTGGAGTTTGATAGTTAGATTCAATTTTCAAGTTTTAAGTTCCTGCTGCTTTCTCTTTCCTCCTGTGATGAACTGAAGCCTGGAATTATAAGCACAAATGAACTGAAGTGGAAATATAAGGGTTCTTTGGAGAGTCAGTATTGTTAGATGGTGTTTTGCTAAAACAGATACGTGAAGGAATGTTTTGCTGAAGCAGACACAGGTAAAAAGAATGTTCTGCTAAAGCAAGCATGTGAAAGTACACGTGATAAAGGATTCTTTGCTAACGACACCCATGTATTGGCCCACCTTACACTGCATAGTTGAGCTCCATTTGTTGGGACTCCATAGAAACACAACAAAACAATTCTAGTGGTATGCTGGCAGCTTCTTTCGGCTTCTACAGATTCCAGTTGATTGGCAGAGTGATGTCAGATAAGACAGACTCAGGAACTGAGACAAGACACTTGGTGAGACAACACCCATGGATGACATATGATGATTGGAGGGAATGTAAATAAGACTGAATGAACAGTGACAGAGCCTTGAGCGTGGCATGCTTACATAACTAAACACTTGTTTGTCTTGTGTCTTCACTGATCTTTGCTTTGCTGAGAGAGGCACAGCCCAGAAGTTTTCCTGGTGTCTCTCCTGGTCCCTCCTGTTAAATTGTGCTGAGGCCTGACAGTTCCTGCTAGGTTATGCCACTGCTGCTGCTGTCCTTCCTCTACTACACTGAACTGCTGGTGTATCTGTGAAATGTTTGCAAGTAGATTGAGCTGTTGCTGCTAACCTGTGAACTGAACTGCTGATTTCCTGACTGCACAGATGGAAGTTGTTCCAAAGAACCATTTCTAAACAGGTCCACTTTTCCTGTATCCTTTCTTTTCCAGTACCTCTGGTGGGTGGGGCTAGAAGGGAGGTTAAAAAAACAACCATCGTTAAAAATAAGATTTGAAAAAATTAAAGTGGTAGTGTCCCATGTTGGGCTGTGCCTCTCTCAGCAAAGCAAAGATCAGTGAAGACACAAGACAAACAAGTGTTTAACTATGTAAGCAAGCCAAGCTCAAGGCTCTGTCACTGTCCATTCACTCCCTCCCTCCAACCATCACATGTCCTCCATGGCTGTTGTCTCACCAAGTGTCTTGTCTCAGTTCCTGAGTCTGTCTCATCTGATATCACTCTGCCAATCAGCTGGAGTCTGTGGAAGCTGCAAGAAACTGTCAGCATACCACCAGAAGTGTTTTGTTGTGTTTCTATGGAATCCCAACAAATGGAGCTCAGCTATGCAGTGTAAGGTGGGCCGATACATGGGTGTCATTAGCAAAGACTCATCACATAGCCTTTCACATGCTTGCTCTAGCAGAACATCCTTTTACCTGTGTTTGCTTCAGTAAAACATAATTGAATTTCCAATAAACCCTT
Source organism: Uromys caudimaculatus (assembly GCA_028551405.1). Classification (NCBI taxonomy): domain Eukaryota; kingdom Metazoa; phylum Chordata; class Mammalia; order Rodentia; family Muridae; genus Uromys; species Uromys caudimaculatus. The sequence continues at coordinate 4,457,907 of CM052722.1, forward strand.
AAGTTTCCACTTCAACGAATCCCTTTTCCCCTCAGTTGTTATTAACCTCCTCCTTTTCTTCTTCTTCTTCTTCTTCTTCTTCTTCTTCTTCTTCTTCTTCTTCTTCTTCTTCTTCTTCTTCTTCTTCCTCTTCTTCTTTCAAATTTAAGTAATTTTCCACAAGAGGCTAATTATTTTAAAATTCTTAAGTCTTTGGACTATGCTTACATGTACATTTTTTTCTTATATGCTAAACTGAACCAAACCTGTTTTAGAGAGTGGGGCAGTACTTTACCATATAAATATCTCATAACATATATCTAAAGATGACATAGAGAAACATATATACTGATAACAAAAATATAAAAACATACATGTAGGCTAACAAATGTACCAGATGACAAAATGATACAGAAACAATTACATGAGATTAACAATTACTACAAGCACCCAGATAAAATTTTAAAAGAACATGTAACATAATTATACTTAATTAAAGTATAGAAACAATATAGAAAATTTATACTCAGAGACAGAGTTTAACCTAAACATCTGATGACAATAAAAATAAAGCAAAACTTGAATGTAAACTGAGATTAAAGAAAAAAGAATCTACTTAGGAGGAAAGAATCAAGCAAAGAGTTGGAATTAGAACCTACTTACACAGTCATGATATATTGGATGGTATTTCAAGATTAGGGTTTAGGAATCAGACTAGTGAGTGAGGATGCAGAGACTGTTGATTTAGAGATGGTATAGGGCATAACAGTTAGTGTAGGTCTCACCACAGGTGTAATGCTCACTGCAAAGGCATAGACTAAGGGCAATGGACTTACTGTTTTCAGGGGTTAGACCCAGTCACCTTACACTGACTGAATGTGGGCTTTTATCTGGGCATGTCTGAGAAACAGGACATTCCTAGACCATGGACATGTGAAACCAGGTTCACTGTACAGCTAAACCCACCTGGTTGATCAAAAGAACTGTGCCTAAGTGGTGAGGAACAAGATGACTCATTGTTCTACAAAAAGCACTTAATGTGGTTACCCAGAGTTGCATCACAGCATGTGTCCGGGAAGGGAGGATGCCAGGTATAAACACCATCAGCCAAGTGCTCTGCTTCCTTGTCTTGAAGAAAACAGCAAGTGCTGGAAAACACAAGGAGTGAGGGAGAAAGGAAAATGGACTTCTCACAGTATGTGTAGACTCACTCAAGAAAAGCCATCACTAAATCACACATTGAGAGGGAATGGAGTTTTCTAGAAGAAAGAAAAGTTACTCCTTTTGCCCCACAGAATATAGTGGGTTTTCCTTTTTCTATTACCTTGAGACTTCATCAAAGTTTGAAATTAGCCAGAATCATTCCATTTCAAATGGAAATTAAAGCGCTCCTCAAGGGGTTAAAAGGAATTCCTTAGCTCTCAGAAGCAATAGCTTCCCACAGCAGCACTGAAGAAGCTTTCCCTTTCCACTAGAGAGCTATCTAAGCCAGATATTCTCAATTGTCCAGGGGCCACGCATATAGGGACAGCTCACTATCTCTGAATTTCCCACCTTCCTGAATGTCAGTAAAGGAAGCACCTTACAACCTTTGTTCTCTTAGCTTCCTCAGTTTTGGCATGCTTAACCATCTAGGTTATAGAATTTGTCTGAGTTCACGAAAACACATGGATGGTCCTAGCACATAAGGTTAAATACCCAGTCTACATGGGATAAACTCAATATTCTCACTGGCATTGTTCTGGAGTTCAGTGGGGGCCGCTAGCATCCAAGACAGCCAGCTGGATTGAAGGAAGGCAAATTCTACAGATAGGCAGGATAGCAGAGACAAATCAGCATTTTCTACATGTCAAAGATCAGGCTTTGTGTTTAAACCTAGACTCAGCTGTAACCAAATTAGACTTTGTGAGTACTGTGACTCACCATCTAAATGCCTTTATCGCAGCTTCCCAGAGAGTACCTCTCACACATACTCCCCATTTGTTCCCTCCCAGCTCTCCATAAATACCTTAACTACTGAGATACATTTGACTTAAGGTCACATTGTCTTTCTCAGATGGCCCAAACTCAAAAGAGTCTAGGGGTTCTGTCCATTTGGGCCCAACTTGAGACCATTCTGAAAGTACTCTGGCTCCAGAGAATCCTAGTTAGCTGGCTAAGAGCCCCTATTGTGACTTCACCATAGTCTGACCCCTCCCCCGGCCTAGGAATTTTTTTCCTTTACTTTTTACCTGGGATTGCTGGCAGACTTTTCCCTCTTAATAATTCTTTGTATGCTAATCTCCAACATATCATCTGCTTCACTAGAAAACCAACCTGCAACAGGTGTAGAATTGGGAATAAACTAATACAAACCCAACCCCTCTGGACCCAGGCCTAAGAGAAGAACTACCTGAAGGACTGTGTGGCTGGTGACGTTTCAGAGCCACGTGTAGCTGCTAGCTCATTTTTGGCAGCATTTACAGCAAATGCCAGTAGTTAGGCAGTTATGAGCAGTGAGCACCCCACTGCCCCTAAGCTTGGCCACATTTAGAAATTCTTTTGACAGGATTCTTCTACCTCTTAGCATGGAACTTCTGAAGAGGAAGGATCATACAAGACCAATGAAATCTCCTTTAAAAAAAAGAAACTCATAAATAAATCAGGATTCTTGGTCCTAATTCATCAGATGTTCGTCAGTAGAAACTGTCAGTAACTGACATATAGACAAACCAAAGTTTAACTGAGAAAGTATATTTTGGCCATAGTCTTAAAAGCCAATCTAATGTACTTAAAAATATGGACAACCACATTATTCATTATCATCATGAGGTAGAAATTCTTCTTTGTTACCTTTGAAATTTGTTGAAACATGATCACAGTTTAAGTGCTATATACAGTCTTTATGCACTAAGTCTAAGTCTCTAATCTATGCCCTTCTGGCACCTTGTGATAAGAGAAAAAAATATGTTTTAGAATTCTCTATTTATTATCTTCTCTATGACAGTAGAAAAATTATGATCAAAAAGAGTAACAGTAATAAATGTATAGTATTAATATTACCTAGTTAGCCTGTGTATATCATATGTATTTTCTTCCTGATACAAACCAAATTTCCATATCCCAGAAAGTTTCCACACCACAGCTCTGTGGCTTCAAAAAGAATGTGAACAGGTTACTCCTCATTTTATATATATCTTAGGAACAGAAGAAACAAAATGAAAAGCATAAAATAACTATAGTGATATTCTAGAAGTTATATCCTCAAACCACATTTCAGGAACAGAATTGAGGGTAATATAAGAATTGAGGTAAATATGCCTTAGCATGTTTGTAGAACCTAGGCTTCTGGCTGATTTTTACCATATTTTTAAAAAGCTCTCTATTCATCTGTTGATGGCTAAGCCCTTTTGACATGCAAAGAAGCGTACACAGTGACTGTCTCGCTTTCATAAACTCATTGTCTCCAACATGCAAAAAAAAAATGTAGAAGTCTATACATAAGTTTAGTATTGCCACTTAATGTCTCTTTAAGTAACTTTTAGCACAAATCCCCCAGTTTGATTTTTTTATGTATACTGTACTGTGAAAGCAAAAATAAATGAGCTGGTCCATGTTCCCAAGAAGCTCTGTTTCCTGGGGCAGATGTTCGCTTGCTAAACTGTGACACATTAGGAAAAGACTTAATAGTCTAATGCTAGGGAAGCATAGACAAAAGATATTGAAGATCCATTTTATAGGGATACCACCCACTTCTACCCATATAGTTCTCACAGCATCACATCTTTGATTAGTGCTTAAGAAGAGGAGAGAGCATTATGTGCTAATCCCCAACTTAAATAGCCTTTGCTGACTCTTTAATCTTCTTATGCATGCTGAAACAACAAGGACCATTGGAAAGAACTTTATTAGGAGTAAGAACACATATTTGTGTCAAGGATCTGTTTCATATTAATTGAATCTGAAAGTAATTTTACTGATTCTCTGTGGTTTTATCATTTATGACTAAACAGACAATGATAAAATACTACTACAACTACTGTTGCTACCCAAGAGTTCTTAAACAGTTGCTGTGTGCTACACTCCATTCTAAAAGGTAACAAATATTATAATTTCATAGAATCATCTTTTGAGGGAGTTACTAATATAATTTTAAGTTTACAGTTAAAAATATTGAGTATTAGGAAAGGGAAGTAGGTTAGGAAGATTTGGATAGTTCATAGCAAGTTAAGTAGCCACTCTTAAGACTGTGCAGCATACAGTATAGGCTAACGTAAAGACTTAAAATAAGACTGCATTGAGATATATGTAAATATTTGCTAAACAGCAAACTTTGTAAACATGTGCACATAGAAGCTGATTTCGCAGTATGGGTAGTTTAATAACAATTAACATTTGCATGTAATTGTTCAATTTGCATCAAGAGTAATTTAGCAATAGTGTATGCTAAACAGCATTTTAATGTTAAGAATACCAAGAAAACTTCTGGAAACAGAATTGGAAAGATGGACCCACTACATAGCAATTAGTATAAATGGTCTGGTTTTTTTCCCAATAAATCTCTTAGCCATTAGAACAGAAGAAATAAGCTTTACCTAAGATTCAGTTAGACTCCATTAGAAGAGCAGGCTCGACTTCTTTCCAAACACCAGTGAAATAGCACTAAAGACATAAAAGGGAATAATAAATGTATCTATAAGATGTTTATAGTTATAAAAAGGATGAGGGCTAGGGACTGACCAGAGATTTTTGACGAAATTCCAAAAGACTAAAATCTTAGGTGCCATTTGACAGGTGAGTTCCTAGTAGATGCTCAGCTTAGCACACAGCCGAGACCTGAACAGCCTCTGCAAAGAAGAAATCTGGAAATTACAAAGTTGGCATGGGGATAGGGTGGAACTCAGAGTAATTAATGAAAATAGCACCACATAGTAGTTGTAGCAGACATGACATCCTCATATCCTTGTGAAAGGAGACTCCTTTGACTTAGAAATATGAAAATTAATACATAGAGTGATGGGAAGTTCTCAAACCCTCTAGTGCTTCCTGAGTACTCTGTAGTAAAAGCATGCTTATTTTAACAACAGAGAATATGTTCAGCCTCCCTATTTCTGTCTTCATCTTCCAGAGTAAAGCTTCCCCAAACATGCTATGCCTTCCTTCTCAAGCAGAAAAGAAAATCAACACAGCACCAAAGGAAATCAAAACAAACTAGTTTCATTTTTCTCAAAAACCAACCTGTTCCCATCTTCCGAAGTCCAAATACACAAAAGCTAAGACTGCATGGCATTTGAGAAAACTCACAGCTCACAGTACAGGAACCCAATGTAATAGATATTTTTAAAGAATTCATTAAATAAGGAGATAATTCAACTAATGGAAGTTCAAAATAAATCCATTGGATTGTTCAATCCAAATGATTGCCTTTAAAATTCTTTTTACAATGTTTAAATGTATTTTTCTATGTATAGGTGGTTAGCCTGAACGTATGTCTATCTACTACATGTGGATGATGGCCACAGAGTTCAGAAAGGGTGTTGAACCTCCTCAAACTGAAGTTAAGGATCACTGTAAATCACCACTTGGGTGCTATGAATCAAATCTGGATCATCTGGAAGAACAGTCAGGGCTCTTAACCACTACACCATCTCTCCAGCCACCCATTTGAAATTGTTAGTTACTTCTAACTTTGTTTCAGGCTCATCTTTCTCCGGTTATCATAATGGGCAAGGGTATGTGATTGAGTTGTCTTCTCTTCAGTGACCTCTTGTTCCCTCATTTGGAGGGTGTGTACTTTACCTGTGAATGTAGCACCCTTTCCTACAGACCCATGTCTCATAGACTTGAAGCAGAGTATAATTTTCAACTAAGATGTAAACTCAAGTGTGACAGAAAGCATGATCTGCCAAAATAGGACCCACCCCTCTTTTACATAGCATTTTCCCTAGGGGTGCTGATCTCATCATTAAATGTTTATTTCTGATCAAAGACTAACACTCTATTCACCTTTTTCTAGAGTCCTGTTTTAGTCCATCATACACAAACCAAAAAAATAATGCAGCACTTATTTCTTAAACCCTGGGCCGATGTCCTAAAGTTATAATGAAATACAGCCAAATCTCATTTCTATGTCTAAGGTTCTCCAAAGGCAGAGTGAAATCCTTGCAATCATGGGTAGATCTTGTAGATTCAAAATATTTACTCCATTGCCTCTTTTTTTTTTTTAAGTTACCGATTCTCAAGTAAATCATAAAAAACAATGCCTAAGGTGATTGATCGTTACAGCTATGCTTTCACGTTTGTAAACCTTGGTACTTAAGTTTAAAGAAATGTGATGCATTATTTTTTTCTGAAGAGATGTGAGCTAACATCTACAAAGTCTAGATGGGGTACATATAGCAGGCTAATGAAAAGGCTACTCTCAACTCTAGCTCTTCAAACTTCAAGCAATAAGGAGATACTTACAGGGGACTATACTACCAGAGAAAAGTCTCCCCACCCACCTTATTCTCTCCCCACCAATTGCTTATGTATCTATGAGAAGGAGAGACTCATGAGACTTCCCCTAAACACCCAGTCACTGGATATTGCTTATATGTCTTCGAATATGGGTGGGGCTTTGTGACACACACACTCAGAAACTGTTAACTGCTTATATATCCTCAAGGAAGGTTGGTAATATTTAAGCTCCCCTTTCAGCAATTGTAAACTGCCTATGTGTGAGTATTCTCCATAGTAACTGTTAACTGCTTATAGATTTTCATGGATGGGTAGAGCCCTTGAGCCCCCTTCCCAGTAACTGTTAACTGATTATTCTTAGGGAAGGATGGAGTCTGTGAATTCCTCTGGCCAGTATCCCTTAAATGCTTATATATCCCTAAGGAGAGATGGGGTCTTGTGTTATAGGCTCATAGTATATGCATTTATCAAAACAACCACTTAGTTTTCCTATTAGGACATATGACATATCTGGCATGGGCTTTTGACTAGATTAACAGTTCTAGATAAGCATTCCTTCCTGTGGGTTGGGCCTCCAGTCTAATTGGAAAGTAGCTGTTTGTCTTCCTAGTAGTTGTACTATTTCACCTTGCCTGGCATGTTGATAATTTAGCTCACAGAGTTCACAACTGGATAAAGACAAGCAATGACAATTCTTCTTCATCAGTCTGCATAGCACCATCAAGCTTCCATCTTGGCTCCAGTTTGATTTCTCTCTGTCCTGTGAACAAAGAATATGGCACCTTCAGCAATAGAGTCTTTTCATCTAGTTTTTGTGGGAAACTCACATCAGTGGCCATGGGCCTATATTGTTTTAGTGACCTCAGAGAAACCCTTGTATAATACTCCTCACGTCCCTGGAGGTGGTGCTTGCACAGCTTTCCACTGCTTTTCTAAATCTGTAAAATTCTCAGAGACTATCATTATATCATCTATAACATAAATCCACTTAAAAGTGTGTAGGAAGGCTCTCTGAAGGCTGACCGCTTTTCATTCCAAGCAATTTCCAATTGGTCTCAGAAGTCAGGAGCTAACAAGGTACTGAAGAAAAATGTTAGCATGTCCAACACAGATGAAAACATTTCTCCACTTGTATCAATTGTTCCCCCAAAAGATCTATATTGGGCACTATCAAGAGGGACAGAGAAAAGGTGGATGCTCTGTCAGCTGCTACCTAATGAGTTTCACTAATATTTTAAAGATTTCAACATGGGCTAACTAAGATGTATGGCTTCCACTCAGGGCAAGCCAGTATGAATCAGAGCTGTCGTTTAATAAGGAAAATCAAATTAAGAATCAAGAAGGCTAATAGAACAAAGGTGCTAGTGTTCAGGAAGAAACTCAGACACACTCAAGAACATTGGTGTGGCCTTGGCTTAGAGAAAAGTGTGCCTCATTATCTTTATAATAGATATAGAACTCTGGTGGATTTTGAAGCTATTTTCTTCAAAGAGTTGATAAAGAACCAGAATGAGGTTCCTGAGGGTACTTTATGTGATTATAATTGATATGATCCAAAGGATGAAAGGAAGTAAGGTACCTAAAGTATATAGAGGTAATTGTCTTGTTTATGCCCAGAAAATATCCTTGAAAAAGAATGAGGCCTTTCCCAAGGTCATACACATTTAGACCTCAATCCTGGTTCATTTTCACTTTGACATAAATTGGTTTTATGTGAAAAGAATGTTACTTATACATTGGCAACACTTACAGCCAATGTTGCTAATTGGACTGAAACTCTTGATTCTTAGCTGGTAAGAAGCTTCAAACTGACAACAGGATATGCCGTATTCAATTTCCCACATCACCAGAACTTTCCTTGCCTTTCTATCCTGCTTAAGGCACAGTGGTATAGATAGGAAGCATTATTATAGTTAGGCCTTCAAAATCTGGAGTCATTTTCCATCAGTTCTTTTACTTCCTCAACATGTGGTGCAGCCACTGAGAGTCTTCATGCATCTTCTTGCTTCCTACCTCTGGCATGTTTCATGCAGCCAGTGTAAGCTTCTCACCCTGGCACAAGGCCAACATGGGGACAGGGATTCAATCCTGTGTGCCATGTCTGCAATAATGACTGATGAGCTGACACTTTAAGCAGGACAGGTTGTATGTTTAGGATTATAGCTGAAGCTGCTATCCCTTCAGCAAGTCACAATTGAGTGCTTCAATGGCCCCAGACTTTGGTGAGCAATATTTACCCCAAGTGCACTTTATTAAAGGAAAGAATTGTAAACAAGACACACTTGTAACCTGTTTTCCTATTCTTAGTCTTTTTCACTTGTACCATTTTAGCATTTATGCTTTGCATGAACTGCTGCTCAGGCAATAAGCCTTCCAATACCTCATTTGCACTCAACTTGGCTTTTTGTCAAGTGTTCCCTAGAAATTTTGGTCAGACACAAATCATATCACACTTGATTTTGAATGACCTAGATAGAACCCATTTTTCTGCTTTTGCTTTTTCTCATCACCTTTTGAGTTCTTTAGCTCTTTTAGAAACCACTTTACATGCTTATCTTAAATCATTCTAATCTACCTGAGCCTCTCCTACCTTGTAAAGATCATGTAGTCTCATGGAGCTGAGGAAAATTGTTAAAGCTACATACCTGTCATAAGGTTATCATTGAATCAACCTCTTTCTACCTCCTGCGAGCACAGTGCTGCTATATGGGCTAGTGAGCTTGCCATCAAACATTGCTTCTCTCATGTCCAGTTTCTATAATAAGGCCTGTCCTTTTTCAGTTGTCCTCTGGTGCCTGATATTCATGAAGACCTGGAGTGAAGATGGACAAATGACCCTCATAACTCATGTAAGTCATTCTATGACAACTGATTTGCCTTCTATTGGTACAGAGGAAGCAGGGTTTGTCTTAAGGGTGAAATGAAGAGTTATGTTGCTCAGCTTCTGTATGTTCACAACACTCACACTGACCCCATCTATGACTATCTATCATCTCCCAAGACAAGCTGTGAAGGCCTCTTTCATGTGCTGTTTAAAAACCTTCCCGAGTTGAAGCAGTTCAATAGTTCCCTCTTCTATGTCATTATTGAGGACCTCATCTGTCTACGGTCTCATTGACTTTTCGCTTGCACTGAATTAAGGGTTGTACATGGGGGTTTCTTACATCACTTCGATCATTCTTTCTTCTTCCTCCTCTTCCCATAGGTTTCAAGTTCTTGTATGCGAGGGGAGACTATTTACTATAAACCTAACTTGTCCTCTTTTTTCGATGCTGTTAGCCACAAGAAATAGCAAGACAACACCTCATCTTTCATGTTTTTGACTTTTCCTGCCAATCCAGAGGCGAGTGCAGAGCTTAACATCTACTTTAATTCTCATTTTACAGGTACCAGTTTATGTGAGTAAATTCTTTGTGGGAAGAAAGCTCAGCCTCAGTTACATGTTTTATTGCCCAGAGCAAAACCCACATGATCCCCTCCCATACATGCTAGTTTCATCAAGGATTGTCACTCCATGCCACCATGGAATCCTGTCCAAGAACAATCTGCCTTCTGGTAGAGCAGCCTTAGTTGCATATCATTTCATCCATGGCATGTACACTGCAACTTCTACTGTAAAAACTAGGTGTGCCATTCATACCATTGGGAGAATGTTGGCCTTATCTGTATGGCCACTAGAATGATTGCCCTTGGGCAGATTAGTTTCAGTTGCACATCCTATCACTCACTCACAGCACAGATAATTCAAGTGTTTGTCTCAGGTGCATCTTTGGTTCTGCATGACTTCACATAGGGCACCAAGCATTATACAAACTTTTAAGAGGAGATGTGAGTAAATACATACTTATGTCAGATAGGGTACTAACAAGAAACCAAAGAAATAATTCCACCCAAGTCAAGTTTGGTGAACCAATTAATTTAATCGGACTTACACAAACATGGGGATGGAGGGTTACTTACAGGATTATAAACAACTTACATGTGTCCATACCACTAAGGAAAACATCACTCTCCTCAGCAACTATTAACCACCTCAGGTAGGGGCTCAGGGACTCATATATATCAAAAGATAGTGATTGATAGTATGTATGTGGAGGGGTGCTTTTTTCAGTGATGTAGTCATGCAGAAGTGTGCATGTGTACTGGCTAGTTTTGTGTGTCAACTTGACACAAGCTGGAGTTATCACAAAGAAAGGAGCTTCAGTTGAGAAAATGCCTCCATGAGATCCAGGTGTAAGGCATTTTCTCAATTAGTGATCAAGGGGGAGGGCCCCTTGTGGGTAGTACCATCTGTGGGCAAGTAGTCTTGGGTTCTATAAGAAAGCAGGCTAAGCAAGACAAGGAAGCAAGCCAGTAAGAAACATCCCTCCATGGCCTCTGCATCAGCTCCTGCTTCCTGCCCTGCTTGAGTTCCTGTCCTGACTTTCTCTGGTGAGCATGGAAGTGTAGGCTCAATAAACCCTTTCCTCCCCAACTTGCTTCTTGGTCATGATGTTTGTGCAGAAATAGAAACCCTGACTAAGACAGCATGCTAAAATAAGTAACCTCAATTAAACTCATTGTTTCACCAGACTGGTTCTTTAATCTGTGATTGGTGATGTATCTAGGGGAATAGAAATTTGTTCATATCTTTCTATGAAAAGTTATTGTAAAAAAACTACTTGGATCAGAAGGCAAAATGATGGGAGGTCTGTATAGAAAACACTGTCAGTCATAGGACTCTGTAGTGCATAGCCTGCTTCCTTAATGTAGTTTTGAGATGATGAATTTTAAGGGTTTTCAAAGTACAGTACTGGGATTGATGGCATGTTAAAAATTAAGGTTTTCAGGCACCATTAACACCCTCTGAATGAGCAACTCAAGACGAGGCCAACAATAGGTGCTCTAACAAGACCTTCAATAATTCCGAAGGATATACTCATTTGAGAATTATAGTTACAAGTAAAAAGTTTTTCTAGATGTCATGGACAACACAGATTACTTCAGTGTGAACAAGGCAGTAGGAAGAAGTGAGACAAGTGTTGACCTAAAATTTCTATTCTGTTCTTGTATTCCAGAAGTACAAAGGGATGCTAAAAATACAGAGAGCACACAGAGTTAGATAACCGAGCAACCTGGAGACCTGGAGAGAGGGAGAGAGACAAAGAAATGAAGGGAGGGAGAGAGAGGTAGCAATTATTCCCAGCAAAGATGACTGAACATAGGCTGCCTTTAATGCCTTTCGGGCTTTGTACTGAGATTAACAGGTGTACACTTGGCAATAGTTTTTGACCCACAGGTAACTGAAGATATTATGATGATAAATTCCTATTTCATAAAGAAGTTAAAACATGAACATCAAACTCAGACATTAAGATTACTGAGAACACCCATTAGGGAAGTGATATACAGGACATTGGAGCTAATCAGCTGGCTGAGGAGGGGATCCCTTTGCTGTAATCAGGCAGAAATTTCGGATAGGTTTACAGTTTGGACTAATCACAGCCTTACCTCTTAGCACCAATCATACTGTTCTTCTCTTAGGCCTCCAGAAGCCCTACTTCCCCTCTGGCCTGGGTAGAAATGCTTTCAAGCGTCATCTAGAGCTTGCCAAGGCTTGTGATAGCAAAAAGCCTGGTACATCCCTCAACAGAGGAATGAATACAGAAAATGTGGTACATTTACACAATGGAGTACTTACTCAGCTATTAAAAACAACGACTTCATGAAATTCGCAGGCAAATGGATGGAACTTGAAAATATCATTCTGAGCCAGGTAACTCAGTCACAAAAGAACAAACACGGTATGTACTCACTGATAAGTGGATATTAGCCCAAAAGTTCGGAATGCCCAAGATTCAGTTCCTAGACCATATGAAACCTAAGAAGAAGGAAGACCAAAATGTGGATGCTTCAGTGTTTCTTAGAAAGGGAACAATATACAGGAGAAAATATGGAGACAAAATATAGAGCAGAGACTGAAGGAAAGGCCATCCAGAGACTGCCCCACCTGGGGATACATCCCATATACAGCCACCAAACCCGGATGCTATTGTGGATGCTGGGAAGTGCTTGCTGATGGAAGCATGACAAGCTGTCTCCTGAGAGACTCAAGCAGAGCTTGACAAATACAGAGGTGGATGCTCACAGCCAACCATTGGACTGAGTGTGGGCTCCCAGATGGAGGAGTTGGAGAAGGGACTGAAGGAGCTGAAGGGGTTTGCAGCCCCATGGAGGGAGTAACAATGTCAACTGGCCAGACCTTCCAGAGCTCCCAGGTACTGGACCACCAATCAAAGAGTACACATGGAGGGACCCATGGTGCTGGCTGCATATGTTGCAGAGGATGGCCTTGTTGGACATCAGGGGGAGGAGAGGCCCTTGGGCCTGAGGGTGTTAGATGCCTCCCTTCCTTCCTAGGGAGGGAAGACAGGAGTGGGTGAGTGGGTGGGGAAGCACCCTCATAGAGGCACGGGGAGGGGATGGGATAGTGGGTTTCTGAAGAGAAGATCTGGAAAGGGGAAAACATTTGAAATGTAAATAAAGTAAATATATTTAAAAAAAAAAAAAGCCTGGTACAAACTGATTCAAGCATCCCTGGCTAAGGCTGTGCCTTCAGGAGCCAGCATAATCAGCTGCAATTGTATTATAGTTTTCTCAGGGTGTCAGTAGAGTGTTCCAGATGGCTCGAAGTAGCATAAGAGCTGTCCAGTTGGCTGTGTGAATGACAGTCTTTTTGCTCAAGTCAGCCAAGGCAGCAAGCAAGAGTTCAGCAGATGCTATGTAAGTAGTCAAATTATGCCATCCCACAACTGATCTTTACTTGATTACAAGAAAATGGACATCATGAGTGATTACAAATATAAACTTAAGAACAAACTATGTATTGTGGATCATCCTGCAATCCAGGGTTGCCATAAGGGTGGCCTGGGCTACAAAGTAAGAGCCTGTCTAAAAGATCACAATTAAAAAAGGAAGAGAATTTATCAATAACATTAATAGTTAAGAGATGTTAGTAGTGATTTCACAGTATTTCACGCCTACTTGGTGTGCATCATCTGCTCAATATGACCTTAGAGCCGTTTTTTGCCAGGAGTGTGCTCTTCCTGTTATAGCACACTCTTTCCTAGGAGGAGAGTAATTATAGAGTCTGTTAACACTTCTTGGGGTCATTTAGCTGAGATTAAATTTCCTGGATATCTGATTGGACACAAAGAGTTTCAAAAACTGTTTGGCAAGCAGTATACAGAGGAGTGCACTAAAAGTGGATTCCCAGGTATACAATAGATTAGCTCTATTGTTGGGCACCTCTCCAGTAGAGATTCATAAGCATGGGAAAGGGGGAAATTTCAATATAGTTTTAACAGATTCATTGAGACCATGGAATTTTAAGAAGTACATCTAGTTCGTGAGAGTGCATTGGCTAAGATCACTGTGGTGATGGGGAGTATAAAGTTTGCTAAAATGTGTGTGTGTGTGTGTGTGTGTGTGTGTGTGTGTGTGGTGTGTGTATGTGTGTACTAGTGCATGCAAATTTGCATGCATGTGTGTAGATATAAATATGGGGGTCCAAAATCAATATTAGCAAGCTTTCATGTTATGTCTCAAGAGACATTTACCTTGTTCTTTCAAATGAAATCACTCACTAGCCTGCAGCTTCAGGGAGGTAGATGTCTCTGCCTTCCCATACTAAAATTAGAAGCATGTGCTACTATGCCCAGCTTTTGAAATGTGTATTCTGGTGATCAAAATGAGGTCTGCATGCCTTTGTAGTAAGTATGATATGGACTGAGTCAACTTTCCTGCCATGCCAAAACATTTTTTTTTTAAAGTTGTGCATTTCTGTGTTTTTTCTTTTTTTAAAAAAAATGACTAAAATTATCCATTGACAAATTTCTCTTTGGTGATATGCAAAGAATTTACTATAAAAACATGAAACAAGCAAGAATGGAAAACTAAAATTTACAGAAGTATGACAATGGACTTTAAGCTCCGCATTTATCAGTGCCTGGCACTGTATCTTTAGTGTACTCAGAATTTGTTCACAAAATGAGTGATAAATCTGCCATAAAACATTCATATAGTAATTCTGGAAAGAAATTGCTAAGCAAAGTAAGCCTATACCAGATTATATTTATGCAGATACATTTCAAGATCTTAGACTATCATACTGGATATTTATAAAAAGACAAGTTACAGAAAACACAATATCCTTATAGATATTTGAGAATTGTTGTATATAAAACAACCAAATGTCATGAAAAGGAACAAGTAAAGATGAAGATATAGTCTTGAAAATTAAAAGAAGAGTTCACTTAATTTGAGAAAAGGGGTAGAAAATAGAAGAGAAAATCAAAAGACATAGATTAGTTCATCCAATAAGTTGAATATACCTTTTTGGGTCTGAGTTACCTCACTCAGGATGACATTTTCTAGTTCCATCCATTTGCCTGCAAAACTCAGGATGTCCTCATTCTTAATAGCTGAGTAGTAATCCATTGTGTAAATGAACCGCATTTTCTGTATCCATTTTTCTGTCGTGGGACATCTGGGTTGTTTCCAGCTTCTGGCTATCACAAACAAGGCCACTATGAACATAGTAGAACATGTGTCCCTGTGGCATAGTGGGGCACCTTTTGGGTATATTCACAAGAGTGGTATTGCTGGGTCTTAATGTAGATCTATGTCCAATTTTAGGAGCAACCTCTAGATTGATTTGCAGAGTGGTTGTACCAGTTTGCAATCTCACCAGCAATGGAGGAGTGTTCCTAATTCTCCACATCCTTGCCAACATGTGCTCTCTCCTGAGGTTTTGATTTGAATTTCTCTAATCACTAAGGACTTTGAACATTTCTTTTGGTGTTTCTCAGCCATATCTCCAGTCAGAATTTCATAAAAATGGAGCAAGAAAATTGAGGGAAGGAAATAATAAAAATTGAATAATAGTTAACAGAATTTAATAAAATCATATTTTCAATGTCACAGATTCCCCCAAATATAAAGTGGGATATGCAGAAAAAAGTCCAAACTGAGAGAAACATAATTAAAATTTCAGAATCATGACAAGAAATCCATAGTTGTAACAACTTTTGTAGGATAGTAGGCTAGGTTAGTGAGTAATGGGCATAAAACAGGGCGGTGGGGAGGAGGTGTAGACTGTGGAACAGTTGGAAGGTGGACGGGGGAGGACAATAAAATCTGGAGTGTAAATAAATAAATAAATAAATAAATAATTTTTTAAAAAAGGCTAATTACTAAAAGACAATTTCTCAAAGTTTTGAGGGAACTTTTAATCAATAGAGTACTTTATATTCAGGAAAATTATTCATATATCAGAATTTGAAGCCTTTAACTTTTAAGACAGGCAAGGATTGAGGAAGTCTGAAAACAACACGTACTTCTGGAAAATGTAAAGATAACTTGAGAATGTGTTTTATTCAAATAAAAATATAAAGAATTCAAGTATGAGAAAAAATAAAGACTACTTAAGATTCAGTTAAACCCCACAATCAAAATACTCTAGAGTGACAAGTCTCTAGCTAGTCTCTAAAGCCACAGGTCACTATTAAACATAGACATTTGGAAGATCTATAGTTAACTTCCTTAATTATGTGAATTCACTTTGACAAAGTGTATGATTTTGAAGTGAATCATCTTACTGATTAGGTAAGAACACATACTGCATTTACCAACAGTTTGAAAGTTGATGAGTAGTTTAAAAAGTGTCGAGAGTATAAAAATTAAAAAAGAATATGTTCAAATAAATATGTGATATAATTTTCATCAAGAAAGGGACACCAGGATAGAAAATTTGAGGGCTTTTGAGGGGAATATAAAAGCTATAAAACTCTTTTAGCAAATTCTCAAATATTCTCTTACATACTACATTGGGTACTAATGTCCAGAAGACAGGGACAGCTATATCTCATAAAGACTGGTGCTTTTTTTTTTTCATAAAGAAATAGAAGGCAACACAATGCATTTAACGTTAAGCCAAGTTGAGTAGAAGTTACTTCTTGAGGGTACAAAAGATCACTCATTGAACTGGACATGGTGACACAGCCATATATAATCTCAGTGCTTACAATGATGAGGTGGAGGATCAAAAAAGGAAGCAAGAGTTTCAGAAAGATGTCTATGAATTGGTGGGGACACTAAATCATTATTATTATTGTATATATTGTATAACATATATTATTGTTTGCTTAAGTAAAACACTAATAAAAGAGCATACATGGATTGAAGGCTATGACTATAAACACCTTGTCCAAACAAAGTATGGGCATATTAAATAATTTTACGTGGTAGATACAAAGCAAAAAAAGAAATGGCATAGGTAGTCTCAGGGTTCCAGATCTTACAGGAAAGTTGGGAACCCATAGGTCTAACCTATCCTTATAAATTTTATTCTATTCTTACCTGCTATAGTTCCTGCTGTTAGATGATCAGCTGGTACATTTAAAAGGAAAGAAAAACAAAACAGCTTGCTTCTGCTTCAAGTAATTGCCACAAAATAGCACCATGCATCACTCTATATATACAGGCTCCATGTCAGCTGCTTCAACCAAACAAGAATCTAAAATGTTCATTTAAAATGAATGAGTGAATGAATGAGTGAATGAATGAATGAATGAATGAATGAATGAAGATGCATCTGTGCTGAAAATGTGAGGACTTTCTCTGCATTATTATTTCCTCAACCATATATAACCCACACTGATATAGCCCCTACACTGCATTAGGTATAAGTTAGAGATGATGTAAGCTTATAGACGGTGTTTGTAATATCTATACAAATACTGCACTCTTTTTATGATGTTTAAGTACTCACAGATTTTTGTATCATTATGGTGTCCTGAAACCAGTCCCTCATATATACCAAGATACAAGTGTGTCTCATGCTGAAATACACAATGAATGTACTATTCTTAGAAGAGTCAGTATCATTTGACACATGAAAATGTGGTTTTGGAATAATCCAGTTGCATTTTAGCAAGCCTTGGACAGCAACCTGTGATACCTGATTCTGACTTGGGCTACTTTTGCCAAAGGATCTTCTTTTCCTTGATTTTTTTTCTTTTTTTTTCTTTTTTTGGTTTTCCGAGACAGGGTTTCTCTGTGTAGCTCTGGCTGTCCTGGAACTCACTCCGTAGACCAGGCTGGCCTCTAACTCAGAAATCCGCCTGCCTCTGCCTCCCGAGTGCTGGGATTAAAGGCGTGCGCCACCACCGCCCTAGCACATCCTACCATTGCCTCATACACAAATCTCAGCACTCACTTTGTGGCTACTGCTAACAACATCCCATTATATAGCTCTAAACTCATAACATCTAAATTTCTATCATGTCTGCTCCACATCTTGGCATAATTTCAGATTCGGAGGACTGTTGTCAGCCAAAAACCCAGCCAGAAACTCTGTATCCCAAAAGTAGAGCTGAACTTCCTTTTAAAGTGCAACAATGAGGTAGACACATTGTTGTAGTTTTTAATGTGAAATGCCATCTATGGACTCCTGTGTTGCAACACTTGGTTTCCTGTAATACTCTTTGGAGAGATTTAAAACCCTTTAGAACTGGACACAGGAAGTGGGTTCAATGGGAGAGAATCTTAGGTATTATACTCTGCCCTGCCTTTGACCATATTGCCGTCTCTGCTTCCTGGCTTTTGCTCATGATGAGCCTGCTACCAAAGCCACAAATTATTCCAACTGATATTTCTTCCCCACCATGATGGAGAGAAATTTCTCTCAGACCATGAGCCAAAATAAATCCTTGCTCCTTTAATTTTTTTCTTATCAGATATTTGCTCACAGTAAAGAGAAAAGTATTGAATATACATATAAACAGAGCTAAAAGAAAAAAAAAAAAAAACAAGGTCACATGGACAAGCCCAGCATAGACCTTGAGAAGGTGGGCATGCTGAACGTTCTCCAGGGAACATGGATATATCCATACAATATTGCATTGCCTGAAAGATAAACTCTGACCTACTTATTCTGTGACTCACTCAGCACCTTTCCCTTTTGGAATTAACCCAAGGAAAAGAGTCCACTCAGCAAAACCAAGTTGTCTGCTTCCTTATTTGTGGCCTGCTTATTTCATTGTTTGAGGGCTTTGCTTCAGAAGTGCCGAACAGCCCAAGGGGTTTTTTTTTTCTCTATTTTATATTGTATGTCTTCTTAAAATTGTATCTTGGCTAGAGCTACTCTTTTCCCCTGGGTGGTTTCATAACTCAAGAGAAGATCTACAATGCCTTGGAAAATCAACAAGAATGCCCATGGGGTAGTTAAAACACGTATTATATATAATAAACATTCTAGCGGCTCTGAAAAGGAGCCTCAAGAAGCCAGGTCATCATTCTGTGTGAGTTATGAGCAAATGGTAGCAACTGGGAATGTCATGCAAATACTTCAGGGTGAAATCAGGGAAAGGCTCACCAAGTGGCCAGAAGGGATCTCTGAAAATGGCCCCATTTGGGGTATGAAGTAAGAGGCAGTGGATGTTCTTCGTCCTTTGGACACCTCCCTACTCCAACTTTATTCAAGTTTCACATCCAATTTGAAGCATTTGGCTTTCTAGATCTTAGCCTAGCTTGTCTGTTGCCAGAGCTCTTTGTTGTCAATAACACGTCTAGGAAAAAACAAGGGTAGGAGGGAAGGACACTGGCTTAGAGAAGGCAGAAGAAAAATAAATCAGGATTAGCTTCTAAGATGGCCACTGCACTGTAATGAATGGAGGCAAGTGCCTGCTCTTTTAAGACATCTTCAGAAAGGATATATGAACCATTATACCTTACAACAGTTTAGAACGTAGGGAGAATCTTTTGTCTGGCCTTGTGTGGTGTTGATTTTCTATTGTGGATCAACTAATCCTAGAGACTAAGACAGGAGGCTTGGCATTTGTTAAGGATGCTGTGCACTGAAAGCCATTGTTCTCATCATTCTCAAAATTGCCCTGTGCCTAGAGTCACCATACTCCTTTTTTCTGGGTGGGGCTGGGGGTCAGGCTACCACGTAGTAGGGACTTTATGTTTTGAAGGTAATTCCATTATTGCTACAGGTACTGAAGTCTATCAATGTGTCCGGAAAACAATTAGAGACAATATAAAATTAAATCAATGTGCTTGTGTTACAATAAAGTTTTATTTGCACAAAGAGATAGATGGCAGCATATGATCTATAGACCATCATTTGCCAACTGCCATCCTAAGCTAAAGGAAGCTTCTTTGAACAAGGACAGGCTCCTTCCAAAAACTATTTACCATCTGACTGACGGGCAATGAGTAAAGAAAAGGCTCACTCTGCTCCCTTAATTCAAGGTGTTTCTGAAAGACTCTAACCTCTTATGGCTGAATTCTTTGTTCTGAGTATGTTGGAAGGTGATGTTTCCCCTGTACCCAATTTGACAGTGAGGCTGTTCTCTCTCCCTCACAAGCATTGGTTTGATCTAGTAGATCTCTTGTTTGAAAATCTCTTTCTTAGACTTCATATCTTACAGAACCTATGCTAACACCCACAGAACCTAGTGATTGACTGTTCTTACAAACTTCTGGAAACAGAAAAAATTACCAGCGTGTGTGAGGGACTCTCGCTGAGGTTAGTTTGGCCCCTTGTAGCTTCTAGCCAAAGCTGCTATGCATTGGGAACCACCCACACTAAACTTGTTTGCATTAAATAAATGCTGGGAGAATTACAAGAGATCAAATCATAGAAGTGCTGCCACATCCACTCATTGGCCTGAACTGCTGGGGCAGAAGTTGGCTTTCAATACCCAGGTTATTTGATAAGGGTCCCATTAGTTCTAGCTGTCAGAGGCTGCTTCAAGAACCCACTTTTAACAAGAAGTAGAAAACCAAGTTTGGAGAGTGTGATCAGAAGTAGAGAAATACTCTTATATGAAACCAACTACTATTTTTCATCACAAAATTTCATAAATGATGTTTCTAGTAAGTGCCTTGTCTTTGAGGCCGGATCTTATCACAAGGGCCTCAAAAATTGTGAGAAGATAGCAGTGTCTTAGTTTATGTTCCCCAGAATCAGGCTTAGACACAAAAGTCTAAGTGCAAATAGTGTGTATTTCAAAGGTGATCCCAAAAAACTCCAGTAGAGTAGTGGAGGTAAAGAATTGTTACCCACCTAGTTACTACTGTGAGTAATTGAAGAACAATCTTTCTCAGCAGCTCTGGGGGCAATGTGGAACATACCTCACTCATTCTTTTTGAAAATGATCAAAAGAGCCTTTTTACTGATACCAGTTTTCATGAGTCATTGACAGAAAGCTGATCATAGGGGATTTTATTTCAAAATTTCCTTTAAACCTATGGCAGACATGGCCAGAACAGTCCACCAGGAGATAAGGTATTAACACAGAAACATAGGTTCTACAAGTTGGGAGTTGTGTTAGACTTTCTGCTGCTATGATAAGAAACATGAAATAATGAACTTATAGAATGATTTATTTTACTTCATAGTTTCAGAGACTTTAGGCCATGGTTATCTATCTCCATTACTTTCAGGTGTTCTAAAGATTTTTTATAAGAACCTACTGATGATCACACCACACTCTTTGATCACAAGACATGAAGAAATCAAGCTGGAATTTGTCTGCAGTATCATCCTTGTTGGCTAGCTTGCATAGTTCCATAAGGAGCTTTGTAGGGTACTGGGAGAGAAAAAAGTCTTTTTTTTCTACTTCTCTTTTCTATTGCTGTGATTACATACTCTGAGCAAAAGCAACTTAAAGAGTAAGGAATTATTTGGCTTACACTCTAGGTTCAACATTGAGAAAAGTCATGGAAAGACCTCAAGGTAGGAGCTTGCAGCAGTTATCATGGAGGAATGCTGCTTGGTGGCTAATTCATGAATGCTTAGCTAGTTTATACAACTCAGGAGCATCTTTCCAGGGAATGGTGCCTCCTAATGTGGTCTGTGCCTTTTTACATTAATTAACAATCAATATAATCCCCTAATACTCACAAGTCAATGTGAGATAACTCTAGGTTGTATCAAGTTAACAGTCAAACTAACTAGCACAGCAGTCTTTCCTATCTGTGGGCCAGAGTAATAAACAGCCTGGCAAGATATGATGACTGGTGAAATAATGTTGTAGAGGTAGCCAACAATTTTCTAATTGTGTTTATAGAGAGTTCCATAGGAAGGAAGTCATCTGGTACTGTTAGTCTGACTATGGTGGTTTTAATGAGAATTGTAGTCAGGGCCTAGAGACACCTGCTGAGCAATCGAGACATTGTGGCTAGCAAGATTAAGTCAAAACTGAGATCTTTCATCTAGCAGACTTAGACAAACCTGGGATCTTTCGTGCAGCAGATATGCAAAAGGCCAAGGCCTTGGTCTCCAACAGTTCCTCCCTTAATTTACAATACGAGCATTAAGACCCTGTCTGAGCAGGGGTGGGCATTAATCCGAGAGAGAGGGTAGAGGCCCAAACCTCCATGGTGACTGCCATCTTTTGCTGGAGGAGGGGTTCTGGGATGGCAACCCCTATGCATCTGGGCGTGCCCTTCAGGGAAGCCAGCAATTATCGGGTCGTACTCGAACCCTCCATCCCTTGCAGTAGCTTTGTCTCGCATCTCTCGAATGCCCACGCATAATCGCGTACCCGTATGCTGGACCATTTGGACGGGCAGCCCTCTGTAGCGAGGGAGCTCATATTATGAT
>CM052722.1:4480478-4513077 GCA_028551405.1 Uromys caudimaculatus
AGGGCGGGAAATGGCAGGGGCGGGGAGAATCCATAATGCGACCAGACATCAATTATGACATAGTTGCACCTGAGCTAAAGGCCGGACGTTTAATCCCTACCTGGGGGCAGTAACAATGGGGAGGAAACAAGGAGAGGCCTGCTAGAGCCGGAACACCTTGAAATGCTAATCAAGCCCAGCCTAAAGTCAGGGCCTAGAGACACCTGCTGAGCAATCGAGACATTGTGGCTAGCAAGATTAAGTCAAAACTGAGATCTTTCATCTAGCAGACTTAGACAAACCTGGGATCTTTCGTGCAGCAGATATGCAAAAGGCCAAGGCCTTGGTCTCCAACAGAGAATGGCTGCCATAGACTCACATATTTGAAAATGTTGGTGCCAACCTATAGAGTTTTGAGACTCTTTGAGAAAGATTAGGAGCTGTGGCCTTGTTGGAGGAGGTATGTCACTGGATGGGCTTTAAGCCTTCAGAAGCTCATGACATTCCTAGATAGATCTCTCTTCCTAATAGTAGTGGTATCTTGAGACACCTAATTCCTTCCCCTAGGTCCTAAGTCCAATAGGCCTTTTAATGCATGACCTAATGAATTGAAATCCACCATCACTCTCACAGCCCAACCACCTGTCTATAGTGCCACTGCCTGAAAATCAAGCCTTCCACATATGAGCTTTTCAGAAATAAACTTCAATATCTAAGTCACAATAGCAGTTACTTCAACAATTAAGGCACATATACTTGTGATTTCTATCATCCTGGCAAACTGTCTCCTGATTTTAATGAAATTAAACCACAAAAGAAGACTTACACAGTCATGGCTATGTGGCTGACTATATATATATATATATATCAGTAATCACTTAGAAATAGATTTGTTATTTGTTCTCAGATGAGACTCAAGGCCTAGCCAACACTCACACTCATGACAGACCCTGTTGCTCATCTGGAAAAGCTAACTTATGTAGGATTCCTAACTCTTAGAAATTGTGGGACATGAAGCACAAGCAAGCTGCTGTGTTTAAGGTATTATTGTTATCCATTAATAGATGGCTATGCCTAAGTGAGCTGCTTTAGGGACTAAATAAAACACCGGTGAGTGTTAGGAATTGTGAATGTAAGATAAAATTAACAAAGACATTGTTAGAATGAAACAGGGTAGAGAAAATGTAAAGAGAAAATGTATTTGGGCAGCAGAAAGTATCCTAAAATGCCACTATGATGTGCTAGGACATTCTAGCAGATACTCAGTTGAAATGGTCAATAAAAAAGAACAATTAATGAAAAATGTGTGATATGATGCACGTTAGAAACCCATAACCAATAAGACCTCAGTAGATAGTTTTAAGTCCTCACCCCCACCCTCCCTCCCACCCTCCCACCCTCTTACCCTCTGCCTTTTCTTTCCTTCCTATCTATCTATCTATCTATCTATCTATCTATCTATCTATCTATCTATCTGTCTGTCTGTCTATCTAAATCTATCTATCTATCTATCTATCTATCTATCTATCTATCTATCTATCTATTTTGGGACAAGACCTCACCATATATTTCTGGCTGGCCTGGAACTTACCAGGTAGACGAGGTTGACTTTGAAAGCACAGAGATCTGCCTTCCTATTCCTCCTAAGTTCTGAAATTAAAGGTGTACATGACTATGCCCAGCCCATACTTTTCTCTGTAACTCATTTTATGCTTATAATAATGACTATGGTTGTTTAGGAGTTATATGAAACAGTTAATCAAAGCCCATATCTTCCGTGAGACACACTGAGAAAGAGGAAGTGCAGCAATAAAGGTAAATTCTGTACTTGCTGCCTGTCCCATAGGTGCCTTTGAAGGGACTGAAGACAGAAGACTACCACTGAATATAGACGAACCAACCTCACAACTCTAAAAGGTGATTGAGTGATAATGTCAGTTATTTTCTTTGTATTTTATATATGTGCTAGTTCGGTCTATCTTACTTTAACACATACACAAGAAAATTAACTTATAAGGAAGAAAGGTTTACTTTTGGCTTATAGTTCCAAAGGTCTATGATCATCTGGCCCTGCTGTCTTTGTGCCTGAACCAAGGTAACACATCACAGCAAGTAATCCTTTGGTTCATTATAGATAAAGCCACTGATATCATGGACACTGGGAAACCAAGTGCCTTTGAGGGCATAGTTGTAATTACCTAAAATCTGCTGATAACCCTGTTCAACAATAGTAAGTACCATGAGATGGGATCTAGGCAATATTTGAATGCTTGGAACATATTCCAGATTCAAAGTATAGTAATACAGTGATAGTAGACACACATACTAATGGGTGAATCTTTGCTGCAGAAAGAAGCTACATTATGGTTAAGATTATGAAGGAATCTACTTTTGTTATAACTGATGGTTTTCTTTTATGAGTCACAAAATCTGGCAAAAATTACATATTTTGTCCTTCCAAAAGAGAAAAGAGAAAAAATCTACCCTTCTAATAGGAATTAAAGCATTCTTTATTTTCATCCATCCTCTTAGTGGCCGATAGATTTCTTCCTCACATTTCTGACATTTAAGGTCCAAAATAGTTCTTGTGTGGCTATATGAAACAGTTGAGAATTGTCATATGTGTTATCTACGGTCCATGCAAGAATAGTTAGTGAATAGAGGGCGAGCATTATAAACCACCAAACTCCTCCTTCTAAAACTAAGTTTGAAAAAGCCTATATATAAAGTGCTATTAAAATAGTAGTATTTCTAAATTTGAAAGCATTGTCTGGGACTTTTTTCAAATAATCAAATAAATAGCTATAAAAACAAAATAAAAAAGAACTTAGCAAGCATTTGAAACATAGAAATAGCACCACTGAAACAATTTGGGAAAGAACAATTGGTAGGGAAATCACCCCCAGAACAAGAGATTTTTTTTCTGTGCATTCAACAACTGCCTAATAGTTATACCCATCAACTTAAGGAGAAAATATATACTATTGTAGAAACCTCTGAATGTACTTTACAATAGCCACAATTTCATAGAAATGAGACATTATTTAAAAGATGGATTCTTAAATCCGTGGCAGTTTTTGAGTCATACTAATAGGCAGAGGAAAAGCAGGCTGCTTTAGTAATAGTGCTTTATGCTTCTGTGAAAATGCTACTCAATAGCCCACATGCTATTTCTTCTGTATGCTTCTTGATGCCCTAGGTGGGGTTCAGGGAGAGAAAAGGAGATTGAAATATCAAATATAGCAATGAAATAGGAGGGCTTCAACCAACAGGAGCCCCTCCTGACAATCTCACTAGTCAATTATCTACTTTCAAATTTTCTTTCAACTTTATGTGCATGGATGTTTTGTCTCAACATGTATCTGAACACCACCTGTATAAAGTGCTCACCAAAGCCAAATTGGGGCCATCAAATGCACTGTAACTGAAATTATAGATGGTTGTGAGCTGCCATGTGGGTGCTCAACATTAGACTCAGGTCCTTTGAAACAGTAGTCAGTGTTCTTAACTGCTAAGTGATCTCTCCAACCTGTACTTTTAAGTTGTTGAAAACTTCATACATATGTTTATGGTATTTTAATCATTTTCATCCCTTCTTATACTCCCTCATCATGACCCCACTCTTCTTAAACCTCTTCTCTCCCAAAAGCCTGCTCTCACTTTAACATCTTTTGTTATGGGTTTTTTTTTTTTTTAATTTTTGGTTGTTGCTGTTGTTTTACATTTTGTCTTGTCTTGTTTTGTTTTCTCTCTGTGTTACCCACTGAGTTTAATTAGGGCCGTTTATATAAGCACAGGAAGGCGCTTATTTATTGAAGCCTAGGTAAGGTTACCAGTGACTACATCATTGAAGGAAATAACACCCCTCTTTTAGTAACCATTAACTGCCAATAACTCCTATGGGATGGGTGGAGCCTCATGAGCCCTCACCCCATGCTGAAAAGTTGGCAGGCCTCAACTTGTGCAGATAGTCACAGCTGCTGTGAATCCATGAGTGTAGTGTGCCTTCTCTAGAAGACAGCTTTTCAGGTACTCCTCCCAGTCTCTGGCTCTTATATTCTTCCACTCTCACTTTTGTGATGGTCTCAGAGCCTTGGCAGATAGCCAACAACCTTTTCATCCAACTGTTTTCTAAATCTGAACCATGTACAATGTCCTTTAAGTGGAAGAAATAACCTCCACTGGTGTCTTTACTATTTTTATTGTGTTATTTAAATATACAGTGTGATGGTTAGTTGCTATTGCTGTTGTTATTGTCTATTTGAAATCATCATGAGTTACCTGGGAAGAAGGAACTTCAACTGACAAAATACCTCATCAGATTGGCCTGTGGGCAAGTCCATGAGGCATTTTCTTGATTGATAATTGATGTAGGAGGGCCATGCCAAGAATGGGCAGTTCTTACCCTGAGTAGTCCTGGGTTATATAAGAAATCAGGCTGAGCAAGCCATGGGGAGCAAGCCAGTAAGCAGCATGACTCCAGCTTCTTGCCTTGAGATTCTTCTCTGACTTTACTCCAAGATGGATTGTCACTCCTAGAAGTCTTAATATGAAATAATCCCTTTCTTCTTCTAAGATGGTTTGGGTCATGGTGTTTATCACAGCAACAGAGACCTAATGAATACATGTAAAGATTGAACACTGAACAGTAGATAGGAAAAGCTGCTAAGATGTATTTCTTTTAAACATGAATAAATCCAAAATAGGTTTACAAATGAAAAATGAGCAAAAGCACAAACTGATACAGAAGTAATTCATAACACAGACAGTATGAGTCAAGTAGAAGGAATATTAGCCTCCTGGTGAGCACAGTGGAAATATGGATACATCAATGCACACTAGCTAGCACTTGTTCCTAAAGGTACTTTCCCAAGAGGTAGAGATACATTCATGAGCAAAACAAAATGTCCTACCTTCATGCAGCAAACCATATATTAGGGGAGGAGCAAAATCAATCAGCTAAGCAAGCACAATCCTTAGTGTATGAGATGATGAGAAGTGAAGAGGAAAATCAAGGGAGAAAGATAGTAGCAGTTTGCAATACAGAGAGAAAAATCAAGGGGGAAAGATAGCAGTTTGTAATACAGAAAAGACTTCATTGCAGAAGGTGATATGAGCTTGATATTTGGAGAAACTCTATCAGGTATAGTGGTGCTCACCTGCCATCCCAGCACTCAGGAAAATGAAGTAGTAGGGAGAATTGCAAGTTGAAGGCCTGCCTGGGCTACAGAGTGAAACCTTACCTCAAAATATAATCAAACAAGAATCCTTAATCAAGGTGGAGTGAATACTTGCCCACACTATCTAGGTGAAGGGTGACACAATGGCTCTGGTCTTATTTCTGTGCAGTTTAGCTCTCTAGTAGATTGAGCTCAGCAAACTTTTCAAACTGGATGCTATGTGGCAGTTCAATTCTTTCACTTTTCTCCTTAAAACTACAGATCATCCTGGATCGAAAATGGTTTGACCTTTCGATCTCTAGCTTTACAATGGTGCAAATGCCTCCTGTACGCAATTGGAAACACACTTGGGAATTTTATCTTAAATTTGCATCTTTTTGCCATGCTAACAATACGCTCTTCTCTCTTGTGAGGCTGGGTGTGTACTGTCAGTGACCTCCCAGGCAGAAGGAAAACAACCTGTACTCTACAGTGGTAATGACATTTCCTTCTGATTGTGTCATAGAAGACTGCATTAAAAGAGTATGGTTTTAAGAAAGTTACTTTCCAAAAACATTGCATGAGGAATCCCCATCGATATGAATGTAGCTAGCAGTATTTGCAGAATTACTTGGGGTAGTCTATGTTATTTAAGATGAAACTGGGAAAGCCAGGCATGGTGGTTTAGGCCTTTAATCCCAGCACTTGGGAGACAGAGGCAGGCAATTCTCTGTGAGGTTCAGGCTAGCTAGGGATGAGACTATGTCTCAAAAAAAAATTAAGATAAAATTGGGAGAGAAGCTGGGTGTGTTGGATAATGCCTGAAATCCCACAACTTGGGAGACTGAGGCATAAGGATTTGTATGAGTTTAAGGCCAACCTAAACTACACAGTGAGTTTCAGGCCAGCCTAGCTTCTAGTAAGATACTAGTATCTAGTGTCTGAACTGTATAGAAACGCTTTAAGATATCGTTCCTCAAACGGAGTAAATTCAGGCTACATATAAAGTCTTTGATTTAAGCATGGACTTCATGATATTCTGTAATGCCAAAATGATAAAATGCTTTTTGCAATACTATAATATAATAGAATACATTTTATGCATAGGAAATTTATATTATTCTATATAATAATAGTATAAATTTCATATGTATAAAACTCTTGTCTGGGACAGGGAAGTGGCTCAGTGCATAAAAAAAACCAAGTGCTTGCCACCAAGCCAGATAGCCTGAGTTCTGCCCTGGAAACCCATGATGTGGAAGGAGAGAAGTGGACTCCCACAGATCGTCCTCCTATTGCCAAATAAGCAGACACAAACATACACAATAAATACATATTGCCTATGTGATGCCTGCTTACACTCTTCTTGCCATCACCATTTCCCCTGCATTCCAGAGCTCATATACAATCACAAATCTAAAAGATCCTCCCATCTGTAACGTCCTACACTTAATGTATTGTTCTTTATCATCAAGGGATGACAAAGAGAACACTCACCTCTAAGAATTCATATTCATATTTTCATACAGTAACAGAAGATACATGGTACAAGCCTATGATATTTCAGAGGTAATGTAGCATAAGAATAAAGAGCAGACTCCAGAAGCAGACTACATATCTTGAAATCCCAGCCCTATCCACTGCTTGCCAGATATATGAAGCCCTTAAACTTCTGTATGCCTTGACTGGCTTGTTAATAAAATGGATTAAATGGTTTTACATAAATTATATGGTTGTAAAGATTAAGAGAATTACTATTTTAGATCACTTAGTGTAGTGTCTCACACATAGTAAACCCTTGGAACCAAATAAGTATAAATAAATGGATGAAAGTATGATCTTTATCTTAGAAAAATTAGTACTGATTACAAATTATTAAGATACAATGATAAAGATATTCACAAAATGTCCAATTCATTAAATAATAACAAAGTTTTCTGTTTCAGTTTGTGGGATATTTTGACTGTGAAGATCACATTGTTTTTGGTTTTGAGTTTTTGGGGTTTTTTGGGAGGGTTGGTTGTTGTGTTTTTGTTTTTTTGTTTTTTGTTTTTGTTTTTGGTTTTTTTTTTTGGTAGAAAGCAATCAGTGCCTCAGAACTATGTGTTATTATTTTTCCCCTAAGTTGAAGCATGGGTTTGTATGAAAAAGTAATATATATATTCATGCAAATGCACTGATAGTCTGAGAAATCCGTAACTGCTTGACATTCTTGCAACATCTTTTTCAGTATATCACAAAGTAGCTCAGAAGAGGAACTGCCTACAGAATAAAACTTTCCAAATGTACTTCATTGTTTTGAGGATTCTTGCTGTACACATTGTAAACATGAGAGTGATGCAGTGGTGTGCTGCAGAGTGTTATCCTCAGGATCAAGTACTTATCCCTCGGTTTGGGGGAATGTTGAGACCTAGCAGCTTTCTGTTACTAACATTCTAAAAATTACCTTTGGGTGAAGAACTATGCTTCACACAAGGCCATAGTCTCTTCCTCAAGGTAAGTGACCTTCAGTGATATATCTATTTGGAAGTATAATGACTCCACATGCTACTTTCAGTTTATGAAAATTCTTTTGGTTCATTTCAGGTTGTGAGATCCTTATAAGCTTAGTTGAACCATTTGTTATACATAGTTCTAAATTCAATATATTTGGCTGTCTGGTCTTGCTTCTTTCATTCCTCCATATCTGTTAATTCCCAAAGGTGTTCTCATCAGACCTGCATTTAAATCTGTCTCAAGGTCTAATTTATGGGATTTGTTTATGACAGCTGCCATGATAGCAATTAAGTTGTGGACATTATGATTTTTAACATACTTTATTCACAATGATATTGTCATGTATTTTCTGAAGCCATCTTTAAGTATTTCTTAACTTCAATAATGATATCTTCTGTTGGTCCCTCCATTAGAACCCATAAAAGCCCCCAACTGTAGCTGTCCAGCAGCCATGGATGAACTGGGTCTACCTGAAAGGGGAGCTGGAAATGAAAAAGGGACAAGGTGCGAGAGAAGAATGAAGCCAAGACAAAGTTTCTGATCAAGGCTAGAACTTTATTATTCATACTGCTTTTAAAGGGAATGCTCAAAGACCCAATCCTTTGTTTTAGCAAGCTCAGCAGGCAGTCAATTCCTCAAAGCTCCTGTAGGAAATGCAAATGCAGTGAGGCCAAACTGGCTCCAGCCAGGTTGTAAAACCATCTTGGGTTTGTTTATCCTACTCAAGGCTGGGGAAAGGGCACACCCAACCACACACAGAATCAAACCTTCGTAAAACCTAGTTCAGGATAGAGCCAAGTGTATTATATCTAAATAAATCTTTGATGAGTAGGAGGAATTGGTCCTGATTATGATTGCTAAAGAGCATGTGAGTTAATATTGAATAAGATCAAATCATTAGCATCCTCCTCTCAGAACACGGGGAAGCTTATCACATTTCAGAAACTCTCTCTCTCTCTCTCTCTCTCTCTCTCTCTCTCTCTCACAAACACACACACACTTTCTCTCTCTCTCACTCTCTCTGTCTCTCTCTGTTTCTGTCTCTCTGACTCTGTCTCTGTCTCTGTCTCTGTCTCTGTCTCTCTCTCTCTCTCTCTCTCTCTCTCTGTGTGTGTGTGTGTGTGTGTGTGTGTGTGTGTGTGTGTGTATGCTGTCCTAATATCTCAAATTCATTCTTATGATTGTATGTAAGGAAAGAAATAATCACGTGTTTTTTTCAAAGATATCTTATGTAAATGCACAGTAAAGATTTTTAAGTTTTCATTTTAGGCTTAAGTGAAGAGGAAAGCTTTGGTCCTTCATATGAGATAGTTTAAGGTTGGGACATAGATGAATTAGACTGTTCTTAGGAACTTCTATGTTCTCATGAAAGGTCTTGGTAAAATTGTCACAATCTTATTGAAGAAGCGTAATTCCAATAGTAGTAATGGCTCGAATATTAAAACCTAGTATGATAAATAATCCATGTGCTCAGTTTTCTTGTGATTGTGATAGAAGCAAATAGTATGAGAATGTTGAAAAGGCAACATTAAAAGATAAGGATGTTAGGAGATAAGAATAGGATATTAGAAGATTAAACAAAATGCAAATTATAGTAGTTTGCAATATCGAAAGCTTATGCTGGGCATTTTGACAAACACTTGGTGATTTTGAAAAAACATAACCAATTTTGAAGAAATGAAGACTGGAAGCAGTATTAAGAGTCATAGATTCAAGTTTTGCACAGTGGCAGTATCATAGCCAATGAGGTTTATCCGAGACACGATTATTGCTAATTGAAAGAGTCATGGATTCTAGATAGAGACACAGCCATCTTGAACCAAAGGGCAGAAATTCACACAACTGAAACTACCACAAGGCATAGAATCATTTTGGCACTGAAGCCAGACCTCTATGAGCAGCTCATAAAGATCAGTTTCACAGATGTAGATTTTTAAATCCTTTCAAATGGGGTCTAGATCCAGGCACAATTTATATAATAGTGAAACTTGATTATCAACTTGATAAAATTATAAAAGCCTGGGGGATTATTGAAACCTACTTCAGTGTGTGTCACTGAAGGCATTTCCAGAAATGATTATATCCTGAGGGGTCAAATTTCTATGAGTCAATGACCTCTTTGACAGATTCATAAAACCATGACATTATTCGGAGGTGGTAAAGATAAGATGAGGGATATCATTAGAGCAAAATGGCCATGAGGGTATGCCTGTGCGAATTGTATTTTCCCCTTACTACTTCTGATCCTTTTCTCTGCTTCCTGGCTTACCACAGCAAGAGTAGACCTGCTATCCGGTACTTTCTACACCATGGCGGATTGAACCCTAGGAAACCTTGGAACAAAATAAGTTGTTTAAGTTGTTTTCCTCATGTATGTTGTCAAAGCAATGAGAAAAGTAATTTATGCAATGTATACGCAACATCCTCAATAATTTATGTATATCTTTATATCCTGACTCTGTAGATATGCATCCAAGGTAATCGGCATGTTTCCCTATGTTAAGTAAGTCAAAATGATAAAAGATTTATGTTTGTGGTTTATGTACAGTACCTACTTTCCCAAACAGGTTTTATTTCTTCTATGACCCTTGCCCTCAATGTCATATACATTGTGTAAAAAGTCATTTCAAATCTTGGTTAAGTGCAAGTCTCATTTGCAAAATAATTTCCTTGGGCATCGACAATTAGGAAGATTCATTAAATCAAGAAACAATATTGGATTGTTTTGTTGTAGACTTAATATACAAGGCATGCCTTCATATAGTATGTAAGGACACTCTCTTAAATTACAGTGTGAAAATAGATGACACAGCACTGTGAGATAAATAGCAATTCCTTTACCAGCTTTATTCTGTTTGTGACATTTAAGTCTCCAAATCATGACTGATTATACTGGGCGGAAAGAGAGTGGGGCAAACTGCATTACTTTAACATGGCCTACACCATGTGTTCTGCAAAGTGACCTTGTCATCACCTATATAGGAGATGGAGTCTTTCTCAGCCTTGTGAAATGGGATAAACTCTGATTATTTTGAATCGTTAACTTTATATTGAACACTGCTAAGGAGATGATATTCAGCCACTCCTTTATTCAGAAAGAGTCATATCTTCTATAGAATCTGATCAGTGTGCCTAGCAACTTACTGCTGTATTTTAGAATGCAGCCATTAGGATAGAAAGTCTAAATACTTTGAGACTGCCATATATTGACCCATTACATTTTTAGTGGGAGATTTCAATACCTCACTCTCACCAATGGGCAAATGTGGGACCGTGAAAGGTAGCTTGGCCCCTGGATGATTTGAGGCTTGAAGCCCTGGAAACTTTGAAGGGACAGTAGGCATTTCACCTGTTCCTGGGCATCAGGCCCCTGCCACTAGCTGCAGTCCTCCATAGATTTGTGGATATCAGTCATGTAGGGCAATGCCCCAAGCTCCCCCTCTTGTAGAGGCCGTGACCTGTGGCCATGTAGGCTCAAGACAGCTCTCTATTTTAATGAGGCATTTAAAGGCATGGAGGGCTTAGTTAATAAGCTTTCCTTCCCAGACACTCCTCCCTACAAAAGGTATTTAACCTCAGATCCACCCTGAGAAGGGGTTATGGTTTTACTCATCCACTTTCCACCATTACAATAAATGCCTTAAAACAATGGACAATCTCTTTCCATTGGGATCCACCATGGGGAGTCATGGAGAAGGACTTTGCCTACAGAGCCACTGTCTGATCTCCCATAGAAGGTCTCTCTGTGCTCCCAGCCATGGCTGCTACCAAGCTAACTGCCATCAAGCCAAGGATTCTTTTGCAGGATCAGCTGGAGCTTCCCACACACCCCTCCCCCCACCCCAGGCCCTAAGTGTCTGAGAGCCTGAGAACAATATGGCCTGGACCTCCTCGCAGGCCCAGGCACCCCTGAACCAGCTCTGGCTGTCCTGCACCTTAGGCTGTGCCTCCCCACCCCTACAGCCCAACACCCACCAGGCAACAGCATGGAGTAAGCGCAGTCAACTCCCGAGTCCCACCTCCCCGAGTGGCTGAGTCCTGTGTTGGAGAAGTCCAGGACCCTATAACCAGACAGACAGGACATCCAAACAAACACTAAACAGAGAAATAGTACACAGACTTTATAAACCAAGAAGATCTAAGAGATATTTACATAATATTTCACCCAAACACAAAAGAATATATGTACTTCTCTGCACCCCCTAGAATTTTGTCCGAACTGACCACATACTTGGACACAAAGTAAGTCTCACCAGATAAAAATCAAACAAACAAAAAAAACTGAAGTAGCTCCCTGCATCCTATCAGACTTTCATGGATTAAAGTAGGACATTAACAAGTCCAACCCAGAAACAAGAGAAAGCATACAAACTCATGGTAACTGAACAACTCTTTACTGAATGAAACAAGGATAAGGACAGAAATAAAGGAAGATATGAAATACTTTCTAGAATTCAATGAAAATGAATACACAGCATACTCAGATTTATGAAACACAATGAAAGCTGTGCTGAGAGGAAAGCTCATAGCACGAAATGCTTTCATAAAACAGACAAACAAACAAACAAAAAAACAAAGAGAAAACTGAACAGATCTCATAATAACAACTTAACAGTACACCTGAGATCTTTAGAACAAAAGGAAGGCAAACCCAAGAGAAGTAGATGGCAAAAAAATAATCAAAATTAGGACTGTAATAACTGAAAAATAAAAAGAAGTGAGAAAAATACAAAGAATCAATGAAACAAAGAGCTGATTATTACTATTTTTTTGAGAAAACCAACAAGATAGACACATCCTTACCTAAACTAACTAAAGCTATGGAAAGAATATCCAAATTACCAAAATCAGAAATAAAAAAAGAGGAACATAACAACAAACACTGAGGAAATCCAGAGAATCATAAGCACATACTTTAAAAGCATGTACTGTACCAAATTGGAAAATTTAAGAGAAATGGATAATTTTGTTAATAGGTGCCACTTAACAAAGTTAAGTAAAGATCAGATAAGCAATTTAAATAATCTATAACACCTAGTGAAACAGAAGCAAACATTAAAATCTTTCAACCAGAAGAAGAAGAAGAAGAAGAAGAAGAAGAAGAAGAAGAAGAAGAAGAAGAAGAAGAAGAAGAAGAAGAAGAAGAAGAAGAAGAAGAAGAAGAAGGGAGGAGGAGGAGGAGGAGGAGGAGGAGGAAGAAGAAGAGGAAGAAGAGGAGGAGGAGGAGGAGCAGGAGGAGGAGGAGGAGGAGGAGGAGGAGGAGGAGGAGGAAGAAGAAGAAGAAGAAGAAGAAGAAGAAGAAGAAGAAGAAGAAGAAGAAGAAGAAGAAGAAGAGACAAATAGTTAATCTTAATCCAATACTTCTCAAATGACTCTACAAAATCAAAAGCAGAATGAACACTGCTCTGAAGTGGAAACTTCTAGTTCTTTTGGAAAGTTAGTTATGCCAAATGGTATTTTGCTGGGGCACACAGGTGAAAGGATGTCTTGCTAAAGTAAACTCATGAAAGACCATTTTCCTGAAGTAGACACAGTTGAAAGGATGTTTCTATATAGCAGACAAGTGAAAGGACTCTTGATGAAGGAGTATAAATATGACCCCACAGACAGTGGGAGATAGGCCCTGAGCTTTGGTTTGACTTGCTCTACCTCTTTATTCTTTGCTAAAACATGCATGTGTTAGTTTGGCTTACAAAGTGTTGTTGAGCACAACTTGTGATAATGCTGCCATTAGGAGAAACTCACCCAAGAACTGCTAGTGAGGTTCCTGTGTCAGCTTGCAGCTTCTGCAGCCTCACATCTGGTCAGTGGCAAGCCTGGCAGTTTCTTCAGGATTGAAATACAGCTGCCTGCTGAAAGGGTTGGACTGTAGCTTCTGGTTCATGCCTGTTGTCTGCCTGCCTAGAGGGGTAGTGTGCAGCTTCTAAGTTGTGTTTGGTGTTTGCTACAGGACTGAACTGCTGCCCAAGAAGATTGAGCTTGCCCTCAAAGAGCTACTGCTGAGCAGGTCTACTTCCCCATATCCTAATAACTTTTTTCTTCCACTAATTCTGCTGGGTGGTGGGCTAGAGGAGAGGTTGAACCCTTATTAAAAGTAGGTTGCAAAACATTGTGCCTACATTTCTCAGTTCATTTTATGAGGCCATAGATACCCTGATACACAAGCCACATAAAGAATCAACAAAGAGAATTACAGAGCAATTTCCCTTATGAACATAGATGCAAAAAAAAAAAAACAACAACAACATGGAAGCCAAATACAAGAACACATCAAAAAGATCATCCACTCTGATCATGTAGGCTACATCCTAGACATATAGAGATGGTTCAATACATAAAAATCAATCAATGTAATCTACCATATAAATAAACTAGAAGACAAAACCATATGATCATATCATAAGATACAGGAAAAGGCTTTTGACAAAAATCCAACAACACTTCATGATAAAATCCCAGAGATCAGGGATACAAGGGATAAACTAAACATAATAAAAGCAATTTAAAGCCAGTATCAAATTAAATGGAGAAAAACTCAAAGCAATTCTACTAAAATTTGGAACAAGACAGTGCTGTTCATACTCTCCTTATGTATGTATTTGAAGTTTTAACTAGAGAAATAAGATGGATATGAAGGAAATACAAATTGGAAAAGAAGTCAAAGTATCATTATTTGCAGATGATATGATATTATAAATAAATGACCCAAAACATTGTGCCCAGGAACACCTACAGCTGATAAACACCTTCAGTGAAGTGGTTGAATACAAAATTAGCGCAAAAAAATCAATAACCCTCCTTTATAGAAATGATAAATGGACTGACAAATCAGGGAAGTAATGTTCTTCACAATAGCTACAAATAATATAAAACAATCTTAAGGTAAGTCCAGCCAAATAAGTGAAATACTTGTATGATAAAAACTTCAAGTCTTTGAAGAAATAAATTAGAGAAGATATCGGAAGATGGAAAAACCTCCCATGCACATGGATTGGTAGAATTAATAGAGTAGATAGTCATTCTACCAAAAGCAATATACAGATTCAATCCCAATCCCATTTAAATCTCAACACAATTCGTTGCAGACCATGCAGATCATGAAAGAACAGTTCTCAATTTCATCTGGAAAAATAAAAATCTCAGGATGGGTAAAACAGTCCTGAACCATAAAAGAACAACTGTAAGTGTTAGTATCCCTGATTTCAAGTTTTACTACAAAGCTATAGTAATAAGAAACACATGGTATTGGCACAAAAACACTTTGATTAATGGAATCAAATTGAAGACCCATACATAAGTTAAAACACCTATGGACACCTGATTTTTGATAAAGAACCCAGAAATGCATATTGAACAAAAGAGAGACTCTTCAACAAATGGTGCTAGTTAAACTGGATGTCTGCATAGAAAAGTATCCAAGTAGACCCATACTTACCACTCTACACAAAACTCATATCCAACTAGATCAAAGATCTCAAAATAAAAACAAATACAGTGAACCTGATAGAAAAGAAAGTAGGAGATAGCCTTGATTGCTTTGGCATAGAAGACAACTTTCTAAACAGAACACTCAGTGCAGGCTAGTAAGATCAACCATTAATAAATGGGACCTTATGAAACTGAAAGTCTTCTGTATGGCAAAGAAAACCATCAAT
Source organism: Uromys caudimaculatus (assembly GCA_028551405.1). Classification (NCBI taxonomy): domain Eukaryota; kingdom Metazoa; phylum Chordata; class Mammalia; order Rodentia; family Muridae; genus Uromys; species Uromys caudimaculatus. The sequence goes on from CM052722.1 coordinate 4,495,768, forward strand.
CAGACAGTGGAAGCCTACAGAATATAGATTTTTACAACTCTACATCTCATAGAGGATTAATATCCAAAATAGTTAATGAACTTTAAGAAACTAGATATCAAAAAATCCAAATAATATAATTTAAAAATGGGGTACAGATCTAAACACAGAGTTCTCAAAAGGAGAGTCTCAAATGGCTGAGAAACATTTAAGAAATGTTCAACACATTTGGAGGAGGTATGGAAAACACACCCTCCAGCCCTCTTCACCCTAACTGATACCCAGTAAAACCCTTACTGAATCGTCAAGTTAAACAACAGGGAAGTACAAACCAAAACTACTTCGAGATTCCATCTTACAGCTGTCAGAATGAGTAAAATCAATAACACAAATGACAACTCATGTTGGTGAGGACATGGAGCAAGAAGAATAGTCTGTATACCCAGAGAAGTTAGGTAAAGAGGGTGAGTCTTAGGTAGGGGCACATGGATCTCCCTGGGAAGGGGAAATAGAATAAATTTTATGGGTGGACTGGGGATGGTGATGACTGGGACAGAAAGGATGAGTTTGGAGGCAAGATAGGATGGAGGGAGAGAGTGCATGGACAGATAGCTAGATTTGGGGAGGTGCAATGACAATTTTGACACTTTAGCTTCTTTAAAAAACACAAATATTCTAAGAGTATGTTCTCATTTTAATCCCAGGTTGGGGATATGGAACTACTTGAAGATTGTCCATAGCAGCTATGATTCGCTGTGTGCTCTAGCAGGGGTGTAATTTTGCCAGCAGCAGATAGTTTCTATGATTCTGTGTTATTTGGAATTCTGGGGTCTTTTCATAGGGTATATAAATGCTAGGGCCCTAAGAGGCATGGTGGTTGGTGGTTGGTGATTGGTGGCTATTGGTTGTTGTTGGTTGTGGTTTGTTAAGTAATCATGCTCAAAAAAGAAACAAGAAGAAACTAGATATCCTGATGGCAAAGATCAAACTTGCCTCAAGGAACTCAATGCCCTGAACCAGCAGGAAGCATTCTAAGCATCGCCCCCTTTCTCCTCTTTCTTTTTGATCTAGTGTTAGTGGATTAAAAGGGTAGAAAATAGTGTAGAAGGCTAGAGTAAAGAAGAACCCACAAAGTAGCAAAAGACAACTAGAGTGGCCATTTGGACGCTGGTGTGAAAATGTAGTACAGTGGAAATTTCCTGGAATCTATGAAGGTGATCCTAATGAGGCATTCTAGTAATGGTGGATATAGAGTCTCACCTGGCCATCTCTTGTAGTCAGGCAAGACTTCCATGGGAAAGAATGGATTGCATTCAGTTGAATTATTGGACAAGGGGGTCCCATGGAAATTCCCATTGGACAAACTGACATCTACACAATTCACTGAACATGGAGAAGTCAAGCTGTTTCTACATGGAACATTCCCCCTATTTTCTAGTCTCTCAGGCATGTGAAGGATCTCTGGAGGCTACTAAAACACAAATATAGACACCAAACCAGCTAGAAAACATTGACTTATTATCTGTCCTGCCTGCAAAATATGCTAGGACAGTGGAGGCACAGAATTTGTAGGAGTAATCTACAGATATCACTTTTGACTTAAGGCCCAGTCCATGAAATGGAACTGATACCTGTCACTGCTTGGGATCAAGAACAAGAGACTAGATAGCTCAGAGACCTAGGATAAAACCAGACGCTACTAGTCAAAAAAAAAAAAAAATCAACAAAATGATTCCTAATGATACTCTACTATACTCATAGATCAGTGCCTTATCTAATCATCATCAGAGAATTTTCCTCCAGCAGTAGTTGGAAACAGGCATAGAAACCCATAGCCAGGTGTTATGAAGATAAAGAGTCTAAATTGGAAGTATCCATCAAATCCCTTTTATCAGAGTTCAGTAAATCCCCTGGATGTGTCAGAAAGATTGTAAGCAGAAGAGGGGATGGAGGACACCAGGAGAACATGGCCCTATGAATCAACTAAACAAGGCACATATGAGCTCACAGAGACTGAAGCAGAAAATATAGAGCCAATATGGGTCTATACAAGGTCCTCTGCATATCTATTATAGCTATAAGCTTAATATATTTATGGGTCCCCTGAGTGTGAGAAAAGGTGGGTCTCTGAATTTTTCCTGGTCTTGGGACTCTCTTGCTCCTATTGGGTTGCTATGTTCAATTTCAATATGAAAGTTTTTGCTTTATCTTATTTTATTTTATTTTGTTTGGTTGTTATCTCTTAGAAGCCTGTTATTAATGAAAGACAAAAAGGAAGTGGATCAAGAGGGAAAGGTAGGTATGGAGTTACTGAGAGGAGTACATGGAGGGAAAACTATTATCAGGGTATATTGTATGAGAAAAGAATCTATTTTCAATAAAAATAAATAATAGAATGAAAAAAATATGTAAACATAAAAAAGAAGTTGAAAACAACCATATACTGTCTTCAGAAGAGCTGCAAAAAATAGGGACTATGGTTTGTTCTACTGTCCCCTAGATAATTATGTCTAGTCTTCATTCTTATCCATTAAATAGTTTTTGGCCCTTTAGAAAAGAAGGACAAATTCCACAACAGTTGAAATACTACATGCAGGGGTACAGTGAGAGCAACAATCAAGGTTGTAGAGGCAGGTATGGAAAACACATCCTCTAGCCCTATTTGCCCAAACTTATACTCAACTGAACCGTTACTGATTTCCTGAATCATCAAATTAAAAAAAATAAAATAATTCCATCCACTAAGTTCTTGGGAGTAGTTTGTTACATATTAATTGATAACTGAAGCATAGTGATTTGTTCATAATTTGATTAATTAATCAAATATATTTAAATATCCTTCAAAGGTCCACATGGTTAAATCTTATTTGCCAGTCTGTGATGCTAATGGGAGACTGTGGGACCACTAGAAAGTGTGCTCTGAATGACAATATTAGGGCTTCTGCTCCTTCTCTCTTCCTCTCCATCTCCCTTTCCCTCCCCTTCCCCCTTCCTCTCCTTCCCCTTTCCCTCTCTTCCCCCTTCTCCCTTCCCCTCCCCTTCCTCCTATCCCTCCCCCTCCCCCTTTCCCATCGTCTTCCCCCTGACATTTCCCTTCCTGATGGCAGTGAAATCATAAGCATCCTCCACTAGAAGGTCCTACTGTTAGGATTTTACAAACAGTCCAAAGCAAGCAACAGATGTCTAAACAAATAATTCCTCCTTCAAAGTTGTTTATCCCAGGTTATTTGTAACAATGATAGAAATCTGACTAATGCAGTTGTCAATATATACCTTGATTCATACTACCTGTCCCCAAGTACTGACATTATTATACCAAATCTGTGTCATAAAGGGAATCCCATGTGTTTATCTGTATATAAAGTAGAAATAATAATATAATAATAATAATAATAATAATAACTCATCAGGTTGTTATGAGGATTTACTTAATTAAAAGCTAAGGGGCAAAATATATATTTTAGTAATGTAGTATGTCATGTAGCTAGTCTTCTTCAGATTCTTCAGATTAATGTATTTGGAGTAGTCTTTTAGATTCACATAGATATGAGATTAAATCTCATACCAACCATATATGTAGAAATCTTGGGTCTTTTTGGACCTCACCATTCTCATCTAGAGTATGAGATATTAGTGCATAACGTACAAAATTATTTTAAATATTAAATGAGCTACCAGGTAAAGTATTGGATTCAGCCTGGTAAGTGGTGGGCTTTCAATAATTTGTTGAGTCCTTAAGTATCCAACATCTTGATTTAATTCTACACAAGGTATGACTCAGAGTAAGAGAATAGATTTAATCTCTCAGAAACTCTAAATACTAAGTGTTCTAAAATATCAGGGAGAAGGCTTAGTTCAGTTACCTTTAAGCATTTCCTGGATGAATAGTGTCTTAATCTGTTTTGTTGTTATAACTTAACATAACTCTATGAATAATTTATAAAGAATAATGGTCTATTCAGCCAGTATTTGTGAAGCCTGGGGAGTTCAAAGTTGTATGTAACACCTGGTCAAGTCTTTCTTGGTGTTGAGGTCTAGATTCTCAGGATGATGCACATAGCATACCACACAGCAAAGCAGGACATCTTAGCAGTGTTCTAGCTCTGCTGATGAAGTCACGATGTGATTGGAATAAGTCACCATCACTATGTTACTATTCAACTGTAATTGCTACCTGCTATGACTTCAACTTGAACTATCTATTACAGTCTCATGATTTAAATATCATATAGTGTTATTTTGAAACTACAGGCCAAAGGTTATACTTGCCTCTGTTCCAGCCTGATAACTCTGCTTCCTTAACCATCATGAAGTGAGATGTGTCCATAATACAGGACAATGTAGTGTATTGTGATGGTGTCTTTTTTACCACTATAAGCTGAAATTCCTCCAAAACTGTGAGCCTAAAGAAACTTTCTCCTTTATATAATTCCTATCAGGTAATTTGATCACACCAACATGAAAGGAACTAATATATTTCTCAAAAATCTCACTTCCAGGCTCCTCACTTTGTTAATTTCTACCTTCTCAATACCTCAGAATTGAAATTGAAATTCAGCCTGAGTCACAGTGAAGACATTGCAAACCGTATCAAGTATCTGTTACCAATAGCCTGCTGAAGCCTAGTTTCCTCTTGAACAAGGTACTGCTCTTATCATACACAACTATCTTGTTTAGGTATTGGCAATCAGCAGGAGCTTAGAAGTAGGTATTATCTCTTCAGTCCTCAAACTATCAACGAAAACACATGCTATTTCATATGTCCTAGGTAATTAAAGGTATCCAACTAACACAAGCCCAAAAGAACTTCTAAACTACAAAGTTCCCAAGATGGCACATCACAATAGGGGCCCTTTATTCTACTCTGCCCACTCTAAGTGAAATAAGATGTAGGTGAAAGGATGTGGGGAGTAATGTAAGAGGCACAGGGGAGGGGGGACCCCAAGACTGAAACAGAGGTAAACTCAACAGAGAATGTAAGCATTGACTGCTTTAGAGAATAATGAAACTCATTAAAAGAAACTACAAAAAGCATTTGTCAGTGACTCCTAGAGACTTGCTCCTGGTCAAATGGCTTAGGAAAACTTGGAGTGATGTCTGCTCATGAGAAAACAATGGCAAAGTCAGAATATATAGAGAAGTGAATCAGAACAAATTACCTTTTAACTGAGCAGAGTCAGGTACAAGGATGGCTAAAATTCCCAATATCTGTTTTAGATTTGCAAGGGAAACTAGTTCATTTTAACCTGTCATTCTACATAAATCACTCCCAAGCTTTGTGGAGTCAGGCATTCCTCATCTAGTACATCATATCTACCTGAAAAAGGTCACCATAAAATGATAATGGTAGGTTTTGTTAAGGAGTGTGTCAAAAATTTAAGTGTTGGCTCCCAAGAGATGATGTTTGTCAAGGCGGGAAAATGGGGATGGGTGGACGGGGAAGTGGGGGGGGTGGGAGGTGGAATTCCCTCCTAGAGGCAGGTTGGGGAGGGGATGGGGGGTATACAAAAAAAAAAAAAAAAGAGATGATGTTTGTGATGGTAAAAGTGAAATGTGCTCTTAGAAAATGGTAAAACATAAGTAATTCTTCGTATAATGAAGAAAGGAAGGTAGCTATAATATCGTAGCATAAGGAATTCGAATTCATGAGAAAGGAAACCCAAATTCCAGATTCCTACAGTAGTGACCTTCTTCCTATTTGATGATCTCAGTAAATTCTAAGCAATGAAATTCATGTTTCTAATCCTAGCACTTGTGGCAGGAACAGTTTTATAAACTCAAGGCTGAGCTAATATAGTGAATTCAAGGCAAACCTGTGACATCCCACCTCGAAAACTAAGCAAATCTCAGTGAATTGTACCATAACATGGAATTTATTATGAGCTGTGTCACTAGCTTACAGATTCTCTTTTCTTTTCGTCCTTCCTTCCTTCCTTCCTTCCTTCCTTCCTTCCTTCCTTCCTTCCTTCCTTCCTTTCTTTCTTTCTTTCTTTTTGGTTTTTCGAGACAGGGTTTCTCTGTGTAGCCCTGGCTGTCCTGGAACTCACTCTGTAGACCAGGCTGGCCTCAAACTCAGAAATCCACGTGCCTCTGCCTCCCAAGTGCTGGGATTAAAGGCGTGCGCCACCACTGCCTGGCTACAGCTTCTTTCAAATACATGCTATCCTTTCACTCCTATAGCAACCCTATCATAGATAAACTCCTTTATATTCTGAATATTTAGATATATTGATTGAGATAGAAAAAAAGTCCCACAACTACTAGCAATGGAATCAGGTTTGAGTTTAAAATGCCTTTCTCCTCGTTGTTCACTCTCAAGCTCTATGCTGCTACTTTTATACACTCTACATAGTAGCTTTGCACTCATGATGAACTTCAGAATATGATTAGAAGAAGGCATTTGATATACTTACATAACTTTTACACTTCATAAAATAACTATTGCATTAAAGAATGTGATAAATAAATATAGGTATAGTGTACGAACATGATATAGGACACATATTTGGACCTTACTAACATTCTGTACTATTTGAGCATGTGCTTGTCTTCTACAAGTAAAGGATACACAACAAACAAACATTGTTCTTTGTCTGGAAAACTCCTAACTGACCTTGGAAAATATGTTTTCATTAAGTCTGTGTAAGTAGGCCCCAAATGGTACCTGCCTCCTAGTATTCATTACTTTATGTAATCTTCCCATGAGTAGGAGTTAGAAAGGATGGTTTGTTTAGCATTACAGGTGCTTCTCCACTTATGATGAATTTCTGTCCTGATATGTCAACTCATTATACGTTAAAATATTGTATATGGAAATAAGTCGTAGCTTACCACCATCTCCTCTTAGCAGTAGCATCTTGTAGAGCTTCGGTTGTTTTCCCTCATGATCTCATGGTTGACAGGGAGCTCTAGGTACTGCCGACACCCAGCACTACTAGGGAGGAAGGATCATATCATCAGGCCAAGGAGAAAGAAGATCCAAATTCAAAACATGATTTTTATTAGTTGAAGCCACATCATTTTGACACAATCACAGTGCCCCCCCAAATTAATTTGAGCCATTGTGGGTCAGAAAACATTTGGTCAGATATGTCAGATTGTGGGAGATTCCTTTAAAGATTAGGTACAAAAAGTACCCCCCTTCTCTCTCTTTCCCTCCCTCTTGATTCTAAGAGACGCAGACTGTCACACTAGAAACTTCTCTGTGGATGTGCCACATGTTTAGGAAATAAGGCCCATCCTGAAACACTCTTAGTCCAGTGGTTTCCCCAGTGCCACCACCAAAATGAATTCTGCCAACTGTGGAGCAAGTGCACATACAAGCTGATCCTTCCCCAGAGGAATCTGTGGGCCATCTGATATAAGGTATGGCATGTTGATTGCTGCCTTTTGAGAAACTTCAACTTAGAATCCAGTCAAGTAGGTCCTAAATTGCCAAACCACGAAAGTAATATGTTTGTTGTTTGTAACTATTAGAATTTGGAGTAATTTATTATGTGGCGATAGATAACAAATACAGTACTCTTCTGTCCTTGTACCAACAAAGGGTAGCAGAGCTAAAAATGTTCCCACTTAAGAAAGTTCAGTTAGGAAAAAAAAATCCTCAAAAGAAACCTTGTTTCTATGGCCACAAGTTACTATTTCCTAATGCCCAGTATAAACACTGCATAATAATTCCAAAGGTTTCAGCACACAGATTTCCTCAATTTAAGAAGAATTAATGTCAAAGGAGGCAGAGAGAGAAGGCAGTTCATCTCTAGGAATCCCACCATGGTAGCTTCCATGTATTCAAAGATTGTTTCAGAAAGGAGAATTCACAGTAGGGGAATTATAGTGAAAGAAAGCCAGCTTAGCCCTCCAAATAGGTAGGACATTACCTGCTTTCAGATACTTTCTGAATAAGAAATGGTAGTGAAGGAATAAGACTGCTTTGATATTGCTAAGCTCCTTGATTCTTTTCCAGTCACTGCCATGACTATTTCTCTGGCACCTCACAATGACCTAATCAGACAAGAAGCAAAAGACATGCCTTTACATTTGAGATAAGAAATGTGTATTTATGTGCCTTCCATTAAGGAGAGAACAGCAATCAAAGAAATGACCCTTTTGATAATGTGAAACCGTGGGCAGCAGAAGCAGAAGGAGATGCAGGTGTTGATTTCCAAAATTCTAGGCCTTTTCTTTCTACTGCCCCTTTCTGATGATCAGACTGGTCCCTCACCAGTCTAGATGCAGCACTACTAATTCAGTGGTATAATGCCTTTGCAGTTTGCCCTTCATAACAGTGGGGTCTATATCCATGCATTAAATCAATCGTGGACTGAAAATATTTGTGAAAAAGAAATACATGCAATTCCTTTTAAAAAAAATCAGTATTCTCTGAATAATTAAGAGTAATAGCTATTTATTAAAACATTTACACTCTAAGTATTCTGGATATAAATGTAGAGTAAGGGATATGAAGATATATGTGGGTTCTATACAATTACTGTGCCGTTTTATTTTTACTTATTTATATTATTTGTATTTGAACAGATAGGGAGAGCAAGTGAGAGAAAGAACATGGGCAAGTGTAGAGACAAGAAGACAAATTTCAAGGACTTCAGGAATCAGGTCTCTCCTACTACCATGTGGATCCGAGGGATCAAACTCAAGTCTTCAATCTTGATGGAAAGAACCTTTACTTTTTGAGCCATCTTGCCAGCTTGTCATGGTGAGGGTTTCTGCAATGAAACACCATGGCCAAAAAGCAAGTTGGAGAGGAAAGGGTTTATTTGGCTTATATGTCCACATTGTTATTCATCACTGAAAGAAATCAGAACAGGGATTCAAACAGAACAGGAACATGGAGGCAAGAGCTGATGCAGAGGCCATGTAGGAGTGTTACTTACTGGCTTGCTTCCCATACCTTGTTCAGCCTGCTTTCTTATAGAACCCAGGACCACCAGCCCAGGGATGATACCCCCCACCATGGGCTGGGCCCTTTCCCATTAATCACTAATTCAGAAAATGTTTTAAAGCTGGATCTTATGGAGGCATTTCAACTGATGTTCCTTTCTCTCTGATGACTCTAGCTTGTGTCAACTTGACACAGAACCAGCCAACACACAGCCTGGCTAGGCCACTTTATATAAAGGACTTGAGAAGCCTCCAGTTTCTGCACTGGAGGGTCTGTAACCAATCCCTGGTAGATACCCATATATTAGCTATGTCTCTGGGGGGAGTGTGGTAAGGTATCTGTACTGCTGTGTCATTTGAGAGCTCACCTTCACATTGTAAGCACTGAAATCATTTTTCGTAGCCTGTCCATACAGTGGCACATTTTCACACTTACTGTATGCTGAACTGAGATGCTTTACAGATTACCAGGCCCCATACCTCAGAGATCCTGGTCATTTTTAGCAATGTGGTTACCAATGTGGGCCCCATGATTCCATTTTTCCCAAGCAATTTCATGTGATTTTGATGAAGGTACTACATAAACAACTTTGATGTATGGTACCCTACTTAGCTAAACTTTGATCTGACAAAGAACTTCTAAAGAACACACATGTGGCACATGTGAACACATACACAGGGGACCAGTTTTTGCTATATGCAGCATAGTGTTTCTAAAATGACCATATGCAAATCATCTTTTACCCATTGGTTTACACATACAATAAGTTACATTCACATGTTCTTTCTCTTCAGGTGAAGGACCTCATCTTCATGGTTAGTTGACCCTTTAGCACAGTGCCTGATGCCTAACACTGGTTGTCTCAATGGTTTAATGAGTAACTACTGAGTGGCTTTGCTCAAAGTAGGTCTTGATATATAGCGAAACAACCAAAGACCTCTTCACTTCAACAGCATTCACTTCTCTCTCCACGTAATAACTGTAACTGCTGCTCTTACTGTAGGATTCAGAAGGGCAAAACCCAGATAAAACAGACACCAGAACCTCCCTGTGAATTACAAGCCCTCAGGCAAGTAGTTATTCTAGTATCACAAACCTTCTTCCCTCTAAGCTCAAACGTTATAGGCTCTATCTTGCCAGAGGACTTTGGTTTATCACACTTGGAGTCTCAGGGCAAGGAGTAGGAATACAATAAATGAAACCACAGAAGGTTTCCAATTCCCTACACAGGTGTGGACCAAGGGATCCAGTGCTCAAAACATTAAAAGAGGATAAGAAGAGTCTTGCTGATCCAGATTAGGAGATCAAAATGCAGCAAAGGAAAAATTGGTTTGGGTATGCCTTTGGCAGAGGTTTCTTCCCCCTGAGCTTCTAAATAGAGGTTTTCAGATTTGTTGAGGCGGCAACTTGCCTGTTAACAGAAAAATATTGATTCCTCTGGCTCAGCAATATGGGACCTAAAACATTTCATCCCTAAATTCAAAGATTGTTACTCAAAAACTTGAGCTTTCATAAGGTGTCTGCTTGACCTCAAATGTTTGACTGTACAGGCAGTGGTATTTTTCTAGATTCTGAAGCCAAAAGGCAAACGTTCCCCTCTTTCTGGTTTTACTTATCAGATAAACCTTTTAAAAATGGATCTTGCATTTAGTGTGTTTTATTTTAACTTCAATGGGGATGTGAACCTGAGTGGTAAATTTTTAAATAGCTGTGTTATGTATGCTGAATAAATGATGAATCTAATAATGCTCTCAGATACTCTACTAGAACAGCCAGAAGGTAATCAGGGTTAAGACAGAGGCCAGATGATGGGGAGGGAGAATGATTGAATATGTGTCATATCCTTCTGATTTATGCCACACAAAGCTTAAAAGAAGAATTAAGGCCTCTATATACTGTGTGATCAGTATGAACATACTCTCCACCCTCCAAGAAAAGTCTTGTTGAAGTTTGTGCTCAGGAATTCCATCAACACTTAACAAAACTGTTCAGGAATAAGTGTAGTTAATAACATCAGCTCACATCATATGCTGCCTCCCTCTAAATACTTGAGTGTATAATTTCTCATTTCATTATTTTAATGGTCTTTTCGTGTAAGTTATAATCATTCTGGTCCAATTCCCCTTTCCTTAATTTGCATAGTTTCTTTTGAGGTATAATTGGCATATCACAAGCTACATACATTACAAGTATATACTTTGATAATTTTTCTCATGTATGCACTTGTGAAATCATGATACATCATTCCCTAAAGTTTACTCATGCCCAAATTCCAAACAATCTGTGTTTTGGATCAAATGGTGCGAGGGGATGTGTGTGGAGTGATGGTCCCACATGTCTGCCCTGGGCTCTCGGTGCCCCTTGGAGAGGCAGGATGCACAGGAAGTTTGACCAGGCGGACCCCATGGACTGCCAGGTGTGTGTCGAGCTGTGAGAGCCCTCTGCAGAAACACAGCCCTGGGGTGGGGGATGGGCCCGTGGATTCCAGGAGACACACAGCAGCTGACTCCTTGGGGTTCCCAGGCTCTTGAGCAATGCAGACGCTGAAGGATGCTGCAGAAGAGCTGAGAACAAAGTGGGACCACAGAGTGGGTCTAGCCTGTGCCAAAGGGGAGAAGGATTGTGGCTGGCATCCTGCTTTGGGATCGGGTCTTTGGCTTGGTTGCCAGCTAGCTGGATTGGCCTGGTTGGGTGGATGGCCATGGCTGAGAGCTCTGGGAGGCCTTCAGCCAGAGACTAGACAGTGGCTCTTTAGATGAAGGCCTGTTCTGTTGTTCTCCACAGCGGATCCCGATGAGGAAAGACAATCCAGGGTTTCAGGGCATTTATTGTCGTGGTGGAGAGTGGTGTGGGTGAGACTGCACCCCCGAGACCTCAGGGAGGGATAATGTTGAAATAGTGGCTGGGAAAGGGAGTGGCTAAGCCTCTAGGTGCCTCATTAGCTTGAGGCTATGTGACCATGCCTCTACCTGTGGAGGTACTTGAGGCTGCATGGCCATGCCTCTACCTGAGGAGGGGCTTGAGACTGCATGACCTTTATGTGACTAAATGTCACAGACCTATGGAGAGATGCAGCCACATGTCAGGAGCTGTTTCTAGAAGCATGGCAAACGCCTGCCAGTCTCTTGTAGGGTTGCCCCCTGCTGGGGACAACCTACTGGGTCTACTGGGGTTTGAACCTTAGCTCAACCAGAAACTAGGCTGTCTTTCACAGTGCCACATCTGTGTCATAGTTTATATAGGTTACTTTGTTTAGATACATAGATTATGAAGATTGAAATATCCTAGAGTGCATTCTGTAGTCTTTGGGGGGTTGGCCTGGGTTCTTTTATTCAGAGTTTTATCCACATCTTTGCATATGCCATACATCATTCTTTTATTGTTTGATAGTTTTCCATTGTGTGGATATACCATTGTAGTGGTTTGAATGAAAATGGCCCCAATAGCCTCAGACATTTGAACACTTGGTCCCCAGATGGTGACACTGTTTGAAGAGGCTTAGGATGTATAAAGAAATCATATCCCTAGGGGTAGGTTTTGAGTGTCCAAAGTCTCTCCCAACTTCGTGTTTGATATTTCTGCTTCATACTTGTATTTTAAAATGTATGCTCATAACTTCCTGCCCCTGTCTTCATGCCTCCCACTTGCTCCTATGCCTCACTGTCTTGATGGACTATTATTTCTCTGGAACTTCAAACCATAATAAACTGTCTCCCTCATGTTGCTTTGGGTCATGCTGTTTTATCACAGCAACAGAAAATTTATGAATGAACTCATTTTATTGGCACATTCACCTATTGGTGAACATTTGGGTTGTTTCTAGTTCAGAGTGACTGCAAATAGAGTTGTTATGGATATTGAAGTTCATTGTAGATTATATGGTAGGCCTATAGTTTTAAAGTAACTACAGCTACAAGTACACTTTCCCAAGTGGTTTTATTATTCTGTGCTCTCAGAAACAGTATATAGTCAGTCTGTGGACTTTCTTTCTAAGATAACTGATGTGTACTGTAACTTATAATTTCTTAATGACAAGTTATGCTAGTCATCTTTTGATACTAGTATACATTTAATAGAGTGTCCATGAAAATTTTTGTCCATTTTTATTGAGTTTGGAGAATTCTTTATATTTTTCTAAATCCTAGTCTTGTGCTATTAGACTTAGGTTTTACAAATATTTTCTTCTAGTCTGTATTCAATCTCTGTCTCCCTCAATGTCCCTCTGTCTTCTCTGAAACTCTCTTTTTCACTTTACTTCTCTCTACCACATTGAGACAAGGTTTCACTGTGTAGTCAAATCTGACCTTAAACCAAAAATCCTCCTGCTTCAGCCTCCTGAGTCCTAGGATTACAAGTGTGCAGCTCCATGTATGACTTGTCTTTTAATCATTTGCGAATTTCTTTAGAGCAAATCTTTGTACCTGGAAAGATGGTACAATGGTCAAGAGTACTCACATCTCTTGCAGAGGACCTGGGTTGGAGTCCCGGTGTCTATACAGCCAACTGTCTTTCTTTCTAGTTAAAGGGGATCTGATGCCCTTTTCTGGCTTCCTAGGGCAGTGCACTGTGTGACATATAGAAAAACATGCAGACAAAACATCTATAAACATAAAATAAAAATAAATTAAATTTAGAAACCCAAAACTTTTAATGTATTAGTTTTAACAGATCATGTTTTTGAGAATATATATACACATATATATGTGTATATGATATATATATTATCATATATGTGTGTGTGTTTGTGTGTGTATGTGTATATATATATATATATATATATATATATATATATATATATATATATATATGAATATGATCTATTTCAAGATCACTAAGGTTTTCTACAGCTTTTATATTTAGGTCTAGTAGCCACATTAAGGTAAGTTTGGTGTATGGCAGAAAATATGGTAGTTCAAAAATAATTTTATTCTTTTATTATGTGGATGTGTAATTCCTCATTTAGGTCTATATACCACATGCATGTATGATGTTTGATGTAGTATTTTTTGTAGATGTAATTGGATTTTTCATAGATTATCCTCTTAAGAATAGTTTCTTTTTTTTTTTTACTCCAACACTAAGGGGACATTATGGAAGAAAGAACAGAAAAAATTTAAGACCAGAAGGAAGGAGTGGAATGTTGTGGAACAGTTTTCCAGGCACAAAATGACTGTTGCAATCTTGGACTGTGAGAAACTGTGATTACCTGCACAAAATCTTCACAAGATTATGCCTTTTAAGATTCTATCATGGAGTGGGGACCGCCTGTCTCTAAGGATTTATAAGCACTTAACAGTAGGTGTGCCACCCTTCCCTATGGATTTATTTATAGGCAGTTAACAGTAGGTATCACCCCTTCCTAAGGATTTATTGATAAGGAGTTAAAAGTAGCGCTTCCCCTCCATAAGGATTAATAGGAAGTTAATAGTAGGCACCACTGTGGAATGTAAAAGCATGCCAGGAAGTTTAGTAAGGTAGAGCAGCAGGTGGACACCCAGAGACTCGGGGGGGCACACACTTGAGGCTTAGGTGACTCCTAACTCCCTGCCAGACTCTTGACTTGGAACAAGTGCCATTTTTGTCACATAAAAGAGACATGACCTGTAGTCACATAGGCTCAAAACAGAGTTCTCCATGCTAATGAGATACCTAGGAGCCTGGAGGCCTTAGCCAATAAGCTTCCCTTTCCACACATTCCTCCCTGCAAAAGGTATTTAATCTCAGGCCCACCCTGAGAAGTGGGGTATGATTTTATGCATCCATTTTTCACCATGACAATAAACTGTTTAGAACCATGGACTGTCACTTTTCATCAAGATCCACCTGGAGGATCCATGAAGAAGGCCTTCACCTACAGAGCAGCAGCCTAATCTCTTGTAGAAGGCCTCTCTATGCTCCCAGCCACAACTGCCTCCCCTGAGCTAAGGACAATCATCTCTGCTGGAACAAGTCGAAGCTCTCCTTCTCCACTGGCTGAGGTTATTGGCCCTCATCTGCCCTACCACAGGGCATGGCAGCTTGGGGAGGTGGAACAGAGGGAGTTTGACTACACTTAACCTATGCTGTTGCTATGGCAGGTGCTAGGTTATAGGGAAGTGCAGAGACACTGCTCTGCTTTTGGGAAAGCACAGTCTGGGATGAAGGAAAGCTGGAACTGGTTTGGGGGTCCCCAGGCCTGTGATGAGGCTGGTGCCATGGGGTTCTCAGACTCTTGAACATCCAGGTCCTGCTGGGAGTTGCAGAAGAGCAGAGAATGGAGTCCAGAGCCCTCGGGCTGGAGATAGTGTCTAGCCTGGTGCCATGGGGAAAAGGAGAGCTCCAGCTTGTCCCAGTGGGGTAGTTGTCCTTAGCTTGGGGGAGGCAGGCTTGGTGGCAGTTGTGGCTGGGAACACAGAAAGGCCTTCTCCAAGAGATTAGGCTGCTGCTCTATAGGTGAAGGTCTTCTTCATGGCTCCTCAAGGTGGATTTTGATGAAAAGTGACAGCCCATGGTTCTAAACAGTTTATTGTCACTGTGAAAAATGGATGCATAAAACTATACCCCACTTCTCAGGGTAGGCCTGAGATTAAATGCCTTTTGCAGAGAGGAATGTATAGGAAGGGAAGCTTATTGACTAAGGCCTCCAGGCCCCTAGGTATCTATTAGCATAGAGAACTCTGTTTTGAGCCTATGTGACTACAGGTCATGTCTCTTTTATGTGACAATCATAGCACTTGTTCCAAGTCAAGAGTCTGGCAGGGAGTTATGAGTTATCTAAGCCTCAGGTGTGTGCCCACCAAGTCTCTGGGTGTCAACCTGCTGTTCTACCTTACTAAACTTCCTAGCATGGTTTTATGTCCCACAACCACCCCTTCCTAAGGATTTATAGGCAGATAACAGTAGCTGAGGGGAAGGGCTAATGGAGGTTACACCCTTTCCTGAAGGTTAAGACAATTAACAATTAGGTGGGAGGAGATCTGTTGGTTTTACCCCTTTTTGTGGTAGAGGAGAAAGAATATTTTCATTAATAGTGTAGGAACTGGTAATTTACAGGCTATGTTTCTGTAAGTAACCCCAATTAAACTGATTGGTTCACACACACACACACACACACACACACACACACACACACACACACGCACACACAGAGAGAGAGAGAGAGAGAGACAGAGAGAGACAGAGAGAGAGAGAGACAGAGAGAGAGAGAGAGAGACAGAGAGAGAGAGAGAGAGAGAGAGAGAGAGAGAGAGAGAGAGAGATTGATTTATTTTATTTTTCTAACCAAAATGCTTTTCAAAAAAATTTTTATTGCTCCGTTGTACTGGGTGGAACCCAATGTAACACGGATATGATAAAAGAGGAAAGGACCTTCTATTGTTCCTGGTCTTAGGTTGAGAAAGCATCTTTCATCTTTAAGTAGGGGGTTAACATTACACGTTTTATGCAAGCCAATATTTATTTTTTATTGCTGCACAGCAAATTACTTTGAAGTTTAGCAACTAAAACAACAAACATTTGTTATCTCCTAATTTTTGCATGTCAAGAAGCCAAGCTTAGCTGAGTCTCTCTGCCTCAAGGTCTCCCACAAGGCCTTAAGCAAAGCATTGGCCATAGCTGTTCTTTTACCTGAAGTCTAGGCTTCTTACTACAAAACACAGTTTGGTTTTCCAGATTGTTAGGCTCATTGATAAAAGAATTTGAAAACAGAGCCAATAGGAAACTCAAGGATCATTTTCTTAGAATTTCAGAGAAAATAACAGGGCAGACTAACTAGAAATCTTAGCAGCTGCTGAAAGTGGGGAGCAGGAGGAGAGGAAGAAGAGGCCTTTATACCATCTGAGCTAACATCTAAGGAAGGGTTAGCTATGGAGGTCTATAAGCAGCTGTGGGATGGGAGAGGTTGGGGGTATTTGAGAGAAACAGAATACTCAAGTGTCAGGTAAAAAAATCCACAGGCTTTTGGCAGTGTCCATAAAAGAGATTAAGAAAAAGAAATGGGGAAAGTTACAGTTTTAAGTTCTAAAATCAGTAAAGATCTATGAGCAGCTGAGGAAAGGGAGGGAATTCTGGATGTATAGGTACATTGTTTTATTATAGAATAACCTACTCTATCTTTTCCAGAAATGGAAGTTCTAGTTAAGAGGACCTAGTAACATGGTAATTGTTAAGAGTTAATAACATACTCAATTATCTTGATTCCCACACAACCGGGAAAACTCCAGTACACCCAACATAAAGTATTTTGGAGTTGTTTGTTTCATTTTGATATTTGACTCTTCTATACTATCATAAGGAAAACATGTGACCAAATATCTAGGGCTACTTATCTATTCTCTTTCTTTCTTGAGTAAAATATACACAAGACAGTATATTCTTCTGTGTCTGGGTGAAATATTCTTTATATATATATATATATATATATATATATATATATATATATATATATATATATA